>JARPMJ010009125.1:0-29409 GCA_033366665.1 Phoxinus dragarum | reverse complement strand
AAAGATTAAGAAATTAGGTTAACTTAATTATTCAGTAAAACGATATATTATTGCGAATATTATTGTCACCTGTTCATCATTGTGTCAGTGTTTTATTCGCTGACTTTAGCTTTAGCTTCTTATCATGAAGAACAACATAGTGACGAAACGCGTTTGTCCGTTCAGGGCCACCGTAGAAACATGTCGATGTAAGAGGTGTGTAGAGAGAAATGCTCATTCTCACACCACTGAACACATATGTATATGATATTGCATTTCTGTCAACAGATCCTCCTGAATATTACACAGTGCAGCTTTAAGATAAAACCGGATTTTCTCCAGTCATTGTTAAAAAAAACAAGCTAACAAAACTTGTCAACTAGCGTTAGTGAAGGCGGCCGGAGGGATCGCTCTGCCTCCACCTAAGCCCCGCCCACATAAAACCGTCACGTTTACTAACTGAAAAGGGGTGTGTGGTGATGTCTTACGGGCGAGTGGTCAGGTGACCAGGCGATGAACACCCACTCGTGGCCCAGGCTGTTGCTGGAGTCCAGGCGGAAGAGGATGAAGCACGGCAGATCTTTCTCCAGCGCCGGCAGAAGCAGACGCTCGTAGTCTTCCTCCCAACTCCCAGAGCAGGCTTCAGTCCGGCCCAGAACCAGCTCCTCTGCACACACACACACACACATCAATAACTCACACACACACACACATCAATAACTCACACACACACACACACACACACACACACACACATCAATAACTCACACACACACACACACACTCACACACACACACACACACATCAATAACTCACACTCACACACACACACACACACATCAATAACTCACGCTCACACACACACACACACACACACACACACATCAATAACTCACACACACACACACACACACACATCAATAACTCACACACACACACACATCAATAACTCACACACACACACACACACACACACACACACACACACACACACACACACACACACACACACACACACACACACACACACACACACACATCACTCATAACTCATAACTCATAACTCATAACTCTGGGAATATCGCAGTGTTTATGATTATCAGATACCATTCTCTATGACGATCTTCAGGAGTCTGTACTGTCCGTTCCTGGCGCTGCCGAACACATCCTTCAGCTCTTCAGCCGCTGCAGGACGAGAACACACACGTCAACTGCAATATTCATATCATATTCATCATTCTGAGGACTAGCAGCACTGTCAATGAAGAAACCATCAAACAAACCAGTTAAACTGAACGACACAGGACAATATCTGTATTCTTTATTACTCAGAAACAGAGAAGCGGAAAGTTAAAATGCTTACAGGAACGTGTTTCCAGACAACGTGATCATTATCTCATATAAACTGCATATATTATAATAATAGGGATGATGATTGAGTGATTGACATACTATTATAGATTTACTATTATTAGAATACGTTTTATTTTTATATATGTTAGTCATAATTATGACTAAGCCATGATTATGACTTTTCATCTCACAATTATGTTAGAATGTCCTAATTTTGGCTTTTTATGTCATAATTATGACTTTTTATGCCATATTTTTTACTTTTTTTCTCATAAAAATTACTGTTATGTTGACAATCTAATACTGACCTACTTTTTTTTCTCATAAATATTACTTTTAATGTCATAATTTTGACTTTTCATCTATTAAATATGACTTGTTAAGTCTTAATTATTACTTTTCATCTCATAAATATGATGTAGCTTGTCATAATTCTGCCTTTTTATGTCATAATTTCAATAAATATGACAGTATGTCATACTACAGTATGATTATGATGATATATTACAGTATGATGATGATATAAACTACAGTATAATTATGATATAAACTACAGTATGATTATGATATATTACAGTATGGTAATATAAACTACAGTATGATTATGATATATTACAGTATGATGATGATATGTACAGTATGATTATGATATATTACAGTATGATGATGATATGTACAGTATGATTATGATATATTACAGTATGATGATGATATGTACAGTATGATTATGATATATTACAGTATGATGATGATATGTACAGTATCAGTATGGTGATATTATTATAGGCTGCTGCATATGGGCGCGTGAGCGCGCGCGCTGAAGGCGTTGCCCGTGCTCACTGAAGCAAAACTCTGCCCATCTTTAAACACTCATACGATAAATAAATCATCAAGATGAAATTATTCATAACGCTGAGATCTGATGGAAACCACTGCTGGCTGACAGACGCGGTTTATTCACATTTTCATTGCTTTCTCTAAATGAATCTCGTCGCTAAGTGAGTCTGTCGCATTGTCATCATACAGATTCAGATTTATAAATCATAAAAATATCTCACTCTTACCCTGAATACCCGTTTGATGAGACATTATTTCACTCGGCGGATGATGTTTGGAGACTCTCAATCCCGGAAGAAGGAAGCAGAGCAGCGGTGACGTCACGCGTCTCTGACTTGTCAACTCTCCCTCCGCACTGCGCATGCGCGGACATCATTTTCACTTCTCATTTTTGGGGTCTATACTTATTTTAGAAATGTTCTCTTAACACTTCTTTGTATATAGCTATGTCGTTTTGTTCTCGTATCCTTATATACTATAACATCTTAAATGCATATTGTGTCTTTGTATTTAAATAATAAAATAAAAAAAATATGAGAAAAAGAAAAGAATCATTGATGTAAACTTCAATTCCTGCTGTAAATCAGCTTTATAGAAGACAGCAGTGTCATTATTCTGCTCAATTTAGTTCAGGCTTTTTGTTTTAATCCAATAGTGTCAGTACAATCCGAACTATAATAATTTCTAAATAGTTATTGTCTTTTTTTATTTATTCGAAAATTGCCCTATCCCTCAATTAAATAAATAAATACACACATTTATGTATAGCGCTTTATAAAATACAGATTCACTGTAAAAATATGTATTGTTTCAAATAGTATCAATATATGTATTAATATTATTGAGAAAAATAATATAGAGAGAGAGAGAGAGAGAGAGAGAGAGAGAGAGATGTCTGTCTCCATGTTGTGGTCTGTGTGTTTTGCTGATGATGATAATTATGATGTTTTGTTTCTGCTTCTGTAATCGCATGTGGCGCGCGGACGCTTTGAATGACGCGCGTGAAATCAGACGCGTTGAATGAGCGGCGCGCGGAGGATTATCATCATCATCATCATCATCATCACTGATGTCGGAAGGCACACACTGATATGGCGATGGGCTCTGATTCTGATTCTGAATCTCCGCACGACTGTCTGCGTAAGCCTCTTTACATGTGTTATGATCATCTGTGTGTGTGTCGCTCGTGGAACATGCTGGAAAACTGTGTGTTGCTCCTGCTTTGATCCCGACGCACGTGCTGAGTTTAATGAGCGGCTCCCATTTACACTCACAAACATCCGCTCACGAGCCTATTGCTTTATTCATTGCTTTTTTATGTGCATACGTGTCTTTTTATTTGTTGCTGAGATTGATTGTTTTGACATGTGATTTTTGTTTAAGGGAAGAGTTTCAGCGTTACACAAGCCATGAATGTAAACATAACCAAAGCAGATAGATAGATAGATAGATAGATAGATAGATAGATAGATAGATAGACATAGATAATATATTATATTATTTACTGTATATTGAATATTTATTTATATAGACTGTATTTTTAGCCATATCCCTTTACAAAACAATCCACAATATGATTTCAGGTTTAAATATGTATGTGGACACACACACACACACACACACACACACACACACAGGCTAAATAAGTCCAGCAGCACATGGTTACTGAGCAGCCGGTTATTCCAGAACTCTTGCATCATCATTCCACGCTCATGTCAGATATTTTTAGCCATTGAGCATATGTGTGAATTGTCTGTCTGAATGTTTGTCTGTTTGTCTGAATTTTTGTCTTTCTGTATGTTTGTCTGAATGTTTGCCTCAATGTTTGTCTGTATGTCTGTCTGAATGTTTGTCTGTATGTCTGTCTGAATGTTTGTCTGTATGTTTGTCTGAATGTTTGTCTGAATGTTTGTCTGTATGTCTGTCTATGTTTGTCTGAATGTTTGTCTGTCTGAATGTTTGTCTGTCTGAATGTTTGTCTGTCTGAATGTTTGTCTGTCTGAATGTTTGTCTGAATGTCTGTCTGTCTGTATGTTTGTCTGAATGTCTGTCTGTCTGTCTGTATGTTTGTCTGAATGTTTGTCTGTATGTTTGTCTGTCTGAATTGTCTGTCTGAATGTTTGTCTGTCTGAATGTTTGTCTGTCTGAATGTTTGTCTGTCTGAATGTTTGTCTGTCTGAATGTTTGTCTGTCTGAATGTTTGTCTGTCTGAATGTTTGTCTGTCTGTATGTCTGTCTGAATGTTTGTCTGTATGTCTGTCTGAATGTTTGTCTGTATGTTTGTCTGAATGTTTGTCTGAATGTTTGTCTGTATGTCTGTCTATGTTTGTCTGAATGTTTGTCTGTCTGAATGTTTGTCTGTCTGAATGTTTGTCTGTCTGAATGTTTGTCTGTCTGAATGTTTGTCTGTCTGAATGTTTGTCTGAATGTCTGTCTGTCTGTATGTTTGTCTGAATGTCTGTCTGTCTGTCTGTATGTTTGTCTGAATGTTTGTCTGTATGTTTGTCTGTCTGAATTGTCTGTCTGAATGTTTGTCTGTCTGAATGTTTGTCTGTCTGAATGTTTGTCTGTCTGAATGTTTGTCTGTCTGAATGTTTGTCTGTCTGAATGTTTGTCTGTCTGTATGTTTGTCTGAATGTTTGTCTGAATGTCTGTATGTTTGTCTGAATGTTTGTCTGTCTGTATGTTTGTCTGTATGTTTGTCTGAATGTCTGTCTGTATGTTTGTCTGAATGTTTGTCTGTCTGTATGTTTGTCTGTATGTTTGTCTGAATGTTTGTCTGTCTGTATGTTTGTCTGTATGTTTGTCTGAATGTTTGTCTGAATGTTTGTCTGTATGTTTGTCTGAATGTCTGTCTGAATGTATGTCTGAATGTTTGTCTGTATGTTTGTGTGACGGGTGCGTAGCTCACCTCACATATTTAACTCTACCATGATTTAAATTGGTTATTTTGAAGTTTAATTTAATATGGTTTGTTTTATTTTATTAATTCCCCTAGTATAAGAAATAAACACAGGACAACTTATCAAGTTAACAGTTTATTAAAGTTTGAATATATAGAAGGGTGCACACTACTTATATTCTTTGCTGTTAAACTCTACCTGAGTCCTAGATTCCTCTGGTCCATGGAGTGAACGGCCGCATTCCATGTGTCAGCAAACAAAGGGAGAGGTGGGGCATCAGCCTCCAAACTTGTACTGCTCCAGAGGAAATTGGACTGTACCATCGTAATCCAAATCGGAGGGGGATCTTTTATTTGATTTCATTTAGTTTAATTTTGTTGTTTTGTTTGTTTGGAGTAGGTTGTGTATTGTGCTTTAAGTACTTGATGGTATTTTGTTATGTACGATACAGGGTATATTTTGTTGTAAATATTATTGTTAATTGGGGAACGTTTTCTTTTGATGATTACCTCTATTTTTGTTTGGTAGAGACTAAGGGGTATATCTAGCAGCGGTGGAAGTATCAGGAGGTCAGATCAGTCTAGCCCCAGTAACATCATGATCTGCTGACCTTTAGTATTTTTGTTTGTTTGTTATTTTGTTAACAGGGGAGATTTATTTTCTAGGTCTGGTTTATTTTTGTTAGTTTCAGTTAACTTCCAGCTTCAGTTTTTGATTTTTATATGGACTTTATTTTTGAAATTACTTTCATTATATCTGCCCCTGTATATAATTTATTGTTTGGAAGAAATGAATCTAATCCATTCACTACCTGTCCTGCCTGTTCTTGGCTACACCCTTACAGTTTGTCTGAATGTCTGTCTGTATGTTTGTCTGAATGTTTGTCTGTATGTTTGTCTGTATGTATGTTTGTCTGTCTGAATGTTTGCCTGAATGTTTGTCTGTATGTTTGTCTAAATGTCTGTCTAAATGTCTGTCTGAATGTTTGCCTGAATGTTTGCCTGAATGTTTGTCTGTATGTTTGTCTGAATGTCTGTCTGTCTGAATGTTTGCCTGTATGTTTGTCTGTCTGTCTGTCTGTCTGTCTGAATGTTTGCCTGAATGTCTGTCTGTATGTTTGCCTCAATCTTTGTCTGTATGTCTGTCTGAATGTTTGTCTGTATGTTTGTCTGAATGTCTTTCTGTCTGTCTGAATGTTTGCCTGAATGTCTGTCTGTATGTTTGTATGAATGTCTGTATGTTTGTCTGAATGTCTGTCTGAATGTTTGTCTGAATGTTTGTCTGAATGTCTGTTTGTCTGTATGTTTGCCTGAATGTTTGCCTGAATGTTTGCCTGAATGTTTGCCTGAATGTTTGTCTGAATGTCTGTCTGTCTTAATGTTTGCCTGAATGTTTGCCTGAATGTTTGCCTGAATGTTTGCCTGAATGTTTGTCTGAATGTTTGTCTATATGTTTGCCTGAATGTCTGTCTGAATGTCTGTATGTTTGTCTGAATGTCGGTCTGTATGTTTGTCTGAATGTTTGTCTGAATGTTTGCCTGAATGTCTGTCTGAATGTCTGTCTGAATGTTTGTCTGTCTGAATGTCTGTCTGACTGAATGTTTGTCTGAATGTCTGTGTTGAATGTCTGAATGTTTGTCTGAATGTCTGTCTGTCTTAATGTCTTTCTGAATGTTTGCCTGAATGTTTGTCTGTATGTTTGTCTGAATATCTGAATGTCTGTCTGAATTTCTGTCTGTATGTTTGTCTGTATGTTTGTCTGTATGTTTGTCTGTATGTTTGTCTGTATGTTTGTCTGTATGTTTGTCTGTATGTTTGTCTGAATGTCTGTCTGTATGTTTGTTTGTCTGTATGTTTGTTTGAATGTCTGTCTTAATGTCTTTCTGAATGTTTGTCAGTATGTTTGTCTGAATGTCTGTCTGAATGTCTGTCTGTATGTTTGTTTGTCTGTATGTTTGTTTGAATGTCTGTCTTAATGTCTTTCTGAATGTTTGTCAGTATGTTTGTCTGAATGTCTGTCTGAATGTTTGTCTATATGTTTGCCTGAATGTCTGTCTGAATGTCTGTATGTTTGTCTGAATGTCGGTCTGTATGTTTGTCTGAATGTTTGTCTGAATGTTTGCCTGAATGTCTGTCTGAATGTTTGTCTGTCTGAATGTCTGTCTGAATGTTTGTCTGTCTGAATGTCTGTCTGACTGAATGTTTGTCTGAATGTCTGTGTTGAATGTCTGAATGTTTGTCTGTATGTTTGTCTGAATGTCTGTCTGTCTTAATGTCTTTCTGAATGTTTGCCTGAATGTTTGTCTGTATGTTTGTCTGAATATCTGAATGTCTGTCTGAATTTCTGTCTGTATGTTTGTCTGTATGTTTGTCTGTATGTTTGTCTGTATGTTTGTCTGTATGTTTGTCTGTATGTTTGTCTGTATGTTTGTCTGTATGTTTGTCTGTATGTTTGTCTGTATGTTTGTCTGTATGTTTGTCTGTATGTTTGTCTGTATGTTTGTCTGTATGTTTGTCTGTATGTTTGTTTGTCTGTATGTTTGTTTGAATGTCTGTCTTAATGTCTTTCTGAATGTTTGTCAGTATGTTTGTCTGAATGTCTGTCTGAATGTTTGTCTGTATGTCTGTCTGTATGTTTGTCTGAATGTCTGTCTGAATGTTTGTCTGTCTGAATGTCTGTCTGAATGTTTGTCTGTCTGAATGTCTGTCTGACTGAATGTTTGTCTGAATGTCTGTGTTGAATGTCTGAATGTTTGTCTGTATGTTTGTCTGAATGTCTGTCTGTCTTAATGTCTTTCTGAATGTTTGTCTGTATGTTTGTCTGAATATCTGAATGTCTGTCTGAATTTCTGTCTGTATGTTTGTCTGTATGTTTGTCTGTATGTTTGTCTGTATGTTTGTCTGTATGTTTGTCTGTATGTTTGTCTGTATGTTTGTCTGTATGTTTGTCTGTATGTTTGTTTGTCTGTATGTTTGTTTGAATGTCTGTCTTAATGTCTTTCTGAATGTTTGTCAGTATGTTTGTCTGAATGTCTGTCTGAATGTTTGTCTGTATGTCTGTCTGTATGTTTGTCTGTCTGAATGTCTGTCTGAATGTCTGTCTGAATGTCTGTCTGAATGTCTGTCTGAATGTCTGTCTGTATGTTTGTCTGAATGTCTGTGTTGAATGTCTGAATGTTTGTCTGTATGTTTGTCTGAATGTCTGTCTGTCTTAATGTCTTTCTGAATGTTTGTCTGTATGTTTGTCTGAATATCTGAATGTCTGTCTGAATTTCTGTCTGTATGTTTGTCTGTATGTTTGTCTGTATGTTTGTCTGTATGTTTGTCTGTATGTTTGTCTGTATGTTTGTCTGAATGTTTGTCTGTATGTTTGTTTGTCTGTATGTTTGTTTGAATGTCTGTCTTAATGTCTTTCTGAATGTTTGTCAGTATGTTTGTCTGAATGTCTGTCTGAATGTTTGTCTGTATGTCTGTCTGAATGTCTGTCTGAATGTCTGTCTGAATGTCTGTCTGAATGTCTGTCTGTATGTTTGTCTGAATGTCTGTGTTGAATGTCTGAATGTTTGTCTGTATGTTTGTCTGAATGTCTGTCTGTCTTAATGTCTTTCTGAATGTTTGTCTGTATGTTTGTCTGAATATCTGAATGTCTGTCTGAATTTCTGTCTGTATGTTTGTCTGTATGTTTGTCTGTATGTTTGTCTGTATGTTTGTCTGTATGTTTGTCTGTATG
Source organism: Phoxinus dragarum (assembly GCA_033366665.1). Classification (NCBI taxonomy): domain Eukaryota; kingdom Metazoa; phylum Chordata; class Actinopteri; order Cypriniformes; family Leuciscidae; genus Phoxinus; species Phoxinus dragarum. The sequence continues at coordinate 20,607 of JARPMJ010009125.1, read as the reverse complement.
TTTGTCTGAATGTTTGTCTGTATGTTTGTTTGTCTGTATGTTTGTTTGAATGTCTGTCTTAATGTCTTTCTGAATGTTTGTCAGTATGTTTGTCTGAATGTCTGTCTGAATGTTTGTCTGTATGTCTGTCTGTATGTTTGTCTGTCTGAATGTCTGTCTGAATGTCTGTCTGAATGTCTGTCTGAATGTCTGTCTGAATGTCTGTCTGTATGTTTGTTTGAATGTTTGTCTGAATGTCTGTCTGAATGTCTGTCTGAATGTCTGTCTGAATGTCTGTCTGAATGTCTGTCTGAATGTCTGTCTGAATGTCTGTCTGAATGTCTGTCTGAATGTCTGTCTGAATGTCTGTCTGAATGTCTGTCTGAATGTCTGTCTGTATGTCTGTCTGAAGTCTGTCTGTCTGTCTGTCTGAATGTCTGTCTGAATGTCTGTCTGTCTGAATGTCTGTCTGAATGTCTGTCTGAATGTCTGTCTGAATGTCTGTCTGAATGTCTGTCTGAATGTCTGTCTGAATGTCTGTTTGTCTGAATGTCTGTTTGTCTGAATGTCTGTTTGTCTGAATGTCTGTTTGTCTGATGTCTGTCTGTATGTCTGTCTGAAGTCTGTCTGAATGTCTGTCTGTCTGAATGTCTGTCTGAATGTCTGTCTGAATGTCTGTCTGAATGTCTGTCTGAATGTCTGTCTGAATGTCTGTCTGAATGTCTGTCTGTCTGTCTGTCTGTCTGAATGTCTGTCTGAAGTCTGTCTGAATGTCTGTCTGTCTGAATGTCTGTCTGAATGTCTGTCTGAATGTCTGTCTGAATGTCTGTCTGAATGTCTGTCTGAATGTCTGTCTGAATGTCTGTCTGTCTGAATGTCTGTCTGTATGTCTGTCTGAAGTCTGTCTGAAGTCTGTCTGAAGTCTGTCTGAAGTCTGTCTGAATGTCTGTCTGAATGTCTGTCTGAATGTCTGTCTGAATGTCTGTCTGAATGTCTGTCTGAATGTCTGTCTGAATGTCTGTCTGAATGTCTGTCTGAATGTCTGTCTGAATGTCTGTCTGAATGTCTGTCTGTATGATGTCTGTCTGAATGTCTGTCTGTCTGTCTGTCTGAATGTCTGTCTGAATGTCTGTCTGAATGTCTGTCTGAATGTCTGTCTGAATGTCTGTCTGAATGTCTGTCTGTCTGTCTGATGTCTGTCTGAATGTCTGTCTGTCTGAATGTCTGTCTGAATGTCTGTCTGTCTGATGTCTGTCTGAATGTCTGTCTGAATGTCTGTCTGAATGTCTGTCTGTCTGTCTGTCTGAATGTCTGTCTGAATGTCTGTCTGAATGTCTGTCTGAATGTCTGTCTGAATGTCTGTCTGAATGTCTGTCTGTCTGAATGTCTGTCTGAATGTCTGTCTGTCTGAATGTCTGTCTGAATGTCTGTCTGAATGTCTGTCTGAATGTCTGTCTGAATGTCTGTCTGAATGTCTGTCTGAATGTCTGTCTGAATGTCTGTCTGAATGTCTGTCTGAATGTCTGTCTGAATGATGTCTGTCTGTATGATGTCTGTCTGAATGTCTGTCTGTCTGAATGTCTGTCTGAATGTCTGTCTGAATGTCTGTCTGAATGTCTGTCTGTATGTCTGTCTGAATGTCTGTCTGTCTGAATGTCTGTCTGAATGTCTGTCTGAATGTCTGTCTGAATGTCTGTCTGTCTGATGTCTGTCTGAATGTCTGTCTGTCTGAATGTCTGTCTGAATGTCTGTCTGAATGTCTGTCTGAATGTCTGTCTGTCTGAATGTCTGTCTGTCTGAATGTCTGTCTGTCTGAATGTCTGTCTGAATGTCTGTCTGAATGTCTGTCTGAATGTCTGTCTGAATGATGTCTGTCTGTATGATGTCTGTCTGAATGTCTGTCTGAATGATGTCTGTCTGTATGATGTCTGTCTGTATGTCTGTCTGTCTGAATGATGTCTGTATGTTTGTCTGTCTGTATGATGTCTGTATGTTATGTGACCTGGATGTTTTTATTAAATCCATCCATTAGTGTTTGTTTTGGACTGGTGCTTGTGAATACTGTGATTCAGACAGTCCAAATTACAATTTCATCCAAAAAACAACATCTGTTTATCTTTTACTCACGCAAAACAAAATGAGATGACACAAAATGAGATGATTCGCTGAATGTTTCACGCTGCTTTACATTGAAAGCAAACAGCTCTAAAAAAAAAAAAAAAAACACCATACAAAGATCATAAAGTGTCTCTTGTTGTGTTTCACGGCACAAAAGAAAGTCATATGGGTTTGGAACGACACGGGTGAGTAAGTGCCGGCTCTCTGCTGATTTATAATATGAACTGCAGGCCTGTAGATTGAAGTGTGTGTGTGTGTGTGTGTGTGGTGTGGTGTCTCTCAGGTGGACGGTGTCTGGGCGTCCTCAGACGGATGGAGGTTTACTCCCGGTTCCGCTATTATTTCCAGCACCCGTGGTCCCGTGTGATCGTGGCCTACCTCGTCACCTTCTGCAACTTCCTGGTGTTCGCCGAGGACCCGGTGTCGCACAGCCAGACGGAGGCGCACATGATCGTGGTGGGAAACTGCTTCTCCTTCGTGGTGAACAAGTACCCCGGCGGAGCCTGGAATGTCCTCAAGGTCCTGATGTGGATCCTCGCCGTCATCACTGGACTCATCGCTGGGAAGTTTGTGTTCCATCGACGCCTGTTTGGTACGTCTGGGATTTCATTTCTTGTGGAGTGTGTGTGTGTGTGTGTGTGTGTGTGTGTGTGTGTTCCCACGAGGGAAATGCATTAATAAACATACTACATTATATTTTTTTGAAAATGTAAAAATGCAAAAAGTTTTGTGTGATGGGTAGGTTTAGGAGGTGGGTTAGTGTGTGTGTGTGTGTGTGTGTGTGTGTGTGTTTGTGTGCGTGGGTGTGTGTGTGTGTCTATGTGTGATGGGTAGGTTTAGGGGGTGGGTTAGTGTGTATGTGTGTCTATGTGTGATGGGTAGGTTTAGGGGGTGGGTTAGTGTGTGTTTGTGTGCGTGCGTATGTGTGTCTGTGTGTGATGGGTAGGTTTAGAGGTTGGGTTAGTGTGTGTGTGTGTGATGGGTAGGTTTAGGGTGTGTGTGTGTGTGTGTGTGTGAGATGGATAGGTTTAGAGTTCGGGTTAGTGTGTGTGTGTGTGTGTGTGTGTGATGGGTAGGTTTAGAGGTCGGGTTAGTGTGTGAGTGTGTGTGTGTAATGGGTAGGTTTAGAGTTCGGGTTAGTGTGTGTGTGTGTGTGTGATGGGTAGGTTTAGAGGTCGGGTTAGTGTGTGTGTGTGATGGGTAGGTTTAGAGGTCGGGTTAGTGTGTGTGTGTGTGTGTGTGTGTGTGTGATGGGTAGGTTTAGACTTCGGGTTAGTGTGTGTGTGTGTGATGGGTAGGTTTATTGGTCGGGTTAGTGTGTATGTGTGTGATGGGTAGGTTTAGAGTTCGGGTTTGTGTGTGTGTGTGTGTGTGAGAGAGTGAGTGACGGGCCGTTTGAGAGTGTTTTGTGTTTCCAATGCTCCTGTGTGATAAATGATGCATCTCAACCTCGATCTGAACATGCTGCATGAATCTCATTAATAATGAACGTGCAGAGTTAGATAACAGCCGTCTGAGGCTCAGGAAGTTTTCCTTCATTTTAAAGTCAAAATTAAATCAAAATTGACCTTGTTTACTTTGTACATACACATTAGCATTGGCTCATTTTTAATGCATTAAAATATGCATTTTACTGATAAACAGTCAAATTTACCTGCATATATCTGGTATATTAGTGAAAATTAATGAAAATTATGAAATATAATTAATCCTTCTATTAATTGAGTGAAAAACATAATTTTTCGTAAGTGCCACATACACTGTTCAAACATTTGTTTTTTAAGTTAGAAATGAATACTTGATTTCAAGCATGTCTGGTTCCGATGGCAGTGAAGTGCTTTTGTGTTTCTAGTAAACGTGATGTTTTAATCAGAACGGATCAGACTCGCTGTGAATGTTCATTGATCGCGGTGTTAATTGGGCCCAAATGGAATCGATCGACACACTTTTGTTGTGTTTTCTGTGCTGATTTTGTGTGTGATTTGAATTGAACATAAAGTGTGTTAAATGGAGCTGAGCGACTTCAGTCCGACGGCACAATCACATGAAACGAGCTCAACACATTAATGAGTGTTAATCAGGCCGTGTGTTATTATGCAGAAATCAAGGAACGTTCTGTAGAGATTCAGATGTGGATGAAAAAACAATGAACGGCACAGAAGTAAAACAGGAGTGATTTCAAAGCGAACGATGTTGTCAGAATCAAGAGAACGTGATGCTTGTTGACGGTGTGATAAATGCTGTTCAATGAGCCTTTAGAAGAGTTAAAGGAGTAGTTCACATCAGAATGAAAACTTACGGATAATTTACTTTCTCCCACGTCATCCAAGATGTTCACGTCTTTCTTTCTTCAGTGGAACAGAAATGCAGGTTTGTGAGGAACACACTCCAGATGTTCTCCATATAGTGTCTTCAATGTCCAGCGGGTCGAAGGTCCAGATGTGAGTTTCAGCTTCAGTCTCTAGATGAGGTTTGTCTAGATGAGACTCTTATTCCTCGGCTGGATCGTGAGAGACTTTGAAGCTGAAACTCATATCTGGACCTTCGACCCGCTGGACCATTGAAGTCACTATATGGAGAACATCCTGGAGTGTGTTCCTCACAAACCTGCATTTCTGTTCCACTGAAGAGAGAAAGACATGAACATCTTGGATGACGTGCAGGAGAGTAAATTATCAGGACATTTTAATTCTGAAGTGAACAACTCCTTTAATATATATACTACTCTATATATCAGACTGTATAACAAACTCCAAGTGAAACTCATTGCAGGAGTGTGTTCAGGTGTGTGTAGGCGTCAGCAGATGGCAGCATTGAGTCAGTGAACGCATCTGCTGATCTGAGGTCAGGATTTAGATCTGCATATTGATCTTGTGTGTAATACGGCATCCCCAAAACTATTTGTTCTTGCGCTTATGAATGTGTGGATGTCATTACATAAGGTCACAAAGTGTCATTTATTATTCAGAAAGAAACACTTTACAATCTAAACACTGACACATCTGCAATGCTAAAGCTAGGCCTGTTCATTCACTAAAGCAGCGGAGGAGAAAAGATCCTGCAGCGCTTGATATGGAGAAGCGCACAAACACACATTTTTGGGGCGATTTATGAATAAGACATGAGAAAATCCCTCTCCAGCTCTTGATATGAATGTCTTTCATTCATCATTGATGATTTTGTGTTTTATTCCAGTGGAATGTCCATCGATTGACTCGTTTTGAGGACGTCTGCGAGTGTTTTCACCGGTGAAAAGCAAATATGTGAAACAGCGCGCAGGAAAATGAGCTGATGAACACAGGAGTGTGTGTCTTCAAGGACTTTACAAGTGACGCTTTAAGCAGTGCATTTATACACTACCGGTTACAAGATTGGAATAATGAAGATTTTCTGAAAGTCTCTTCTGCTCATCAAAGCTGCATTTATTTGATTAAAATACAGTAGAAATCCTGAAATATTATTCTAATGTAAATCAGCCATTTTCTATGTGAATATACAGTAAAGTGTAATTTATTCCTGTGATCAAAGCTGAATTTATCATCATTACTCCAGTCTTCAGTGTCACATGATCCTCCAGAAATCAGTATAATATGATGATCTGATGATCAAGAAACATTTATGATTATTAATGGAAACAATGACACATTTAATTTTTTCAGGATTATTTGATGAATAGAAAGTTCAAAAGAACAGCATTTATTTTGAAAATAATTTTTTGTAACATTATAAATTACTATACTGTCACTTTTGATCAGTTTAATGCATCTGTGATGAATAAAAGTATTAACTACTGTTTTTTTTCTAAATCTTACTTACCCTAAACTTTTGTGTGTATCACGGTTTGAATATGAAGCGATATGTTTCTTGAGCATCAGATCATCTTATTACACTGATTTCTGGAGCATCATGTGACACTGATGATGCTGATAAATTCAGCTTTGATCACAGGAATAAATTACACTTTACTGTATATTCACATAGAAAACAGATGATTTACATTATAATGATATACAAAATGTACTGTATTTTTTGATATATAAAATAAAAGCAGCCTTGGTGAGCAGAAGAGACTCTTTCAACATTGACCCATGCATGGAGAAGTGAGAGAGTCCGAAGCTCCTGTATGTGTTTCCGGTAGACAATGAAACGCACATCAGGCCTGATTAATCGATCTGACCGTCGTTTCCATGGAAACCGCCTCTGGAGACCCAGCAGACCCGGATCGCTGAAGCTGCGTGTAAATGGCCTGTGATGAACGAGTTTCTCCCGGTGTGGTTCTGGAGGTGGTTAGTTAAGAGAAGCTTCATTCACCCAGCGGGCCCCGGGCCCCTGGAGGGCGTCCTCACACTGTTTTTAGCACACATTATAATGAATGTTGCACAGATGCGGAGAATCATCTTTGTGCTGGTGGTATTTATACCGGATAGTTCTATAAGAGTGTGTTTTAACCTTAAAACTGGCTTTCTGGAGCACGAACCCAACGCCTCTGGCCTGATAATCTACTGGAGGAGATGAGGAAGAGCAGAGAGAGAGACATGGAGGGATATTTCTATTAGCTTTATATTTTTATTTCAGTTTTTCAACTTATTTTAATTTCCATTCCAGTTTTTCATTTAATATTTAAATTTTATTTTCTATCCATCCATCATGTCTGTCTGTCTATCTAGTGTTATATATATTATGTATGTGGGCTTCTATTATAGTATTTATTAATATTTTGAATTAATTATAATTTTTTTAATTTTAGTTAAAATTTTCGTTTCAGTTTTAGTTGTGTCATGTGCTTTTGTAATTTAGTACCTGTAGTTTTAGTCACTCCATCCCAATCTTAACCGTCTCTGTAAACGTGTGACGTAGATGGATGAAAACACTCATTAAAACAGTCACTTCTTAAACTACAGCGTCAGCACGTCTACGATTGACCAAACTCCGATTAAATGCCATTCACTGAACACGTCTAGATGAATAAACATCAGTACTGAACCCCACATATGATTTAAATATAACATGAGCCCTTAGGTTAGCCAGTACGTTTATAAAACTAATGAGCTACAAAATGCAATTAGATACTAGAATAAATATAATATTTTTGAATAAAAGAGCATAGTGTCACCAATAACAAGTGACTTACAAAGAGTTGGTTCATTTAAATGATTTAGTTAAATGCTATTTGATTCATCATGAACTATTTTAAGTCGTCTTGGTAGTGAAATAGTTGTGGTTCTCCAATTATTTATTAGTTGCATTTAATGTAAATCTATTGATCAGATTTAATATTGTCAACCTAATTGTTTTTGTATTAAATCATTTGATAGGCATTGAAGTGATATTGTGTGCTTGTATCGCTTCAGGATCATTGAGTCTCAAACGCAGCAGTTTCTCATCAGTGTGTGTCGGTTTCCAGCAGAGGGCGACGTCTGTCAGGACATGTCTGTTGAATGCCAGTAATCCAACATAAAGTGTAAAACTATTAATAAAAACCAATATAGACTACAACAAAATAGGAAAAGGAAATATACTGTGTAATTTATAAAATAATAATACAAGTAAAAAGAAAAAAGAAAGAAAATAATATAAACAGAAACACCAGAGCTCAAGTGCTGCTTATGAGTCATTATGAGATGATTCTAGTGAATCATTTTTTCTAGAATCAAATTACTTTTTCAAATGACAAAAGGACAATTTCTTTAGCACTAGGGCAGGGATTCCCATATACCTTTTGTTGTGTCAGCCAAACCTTTTACTTGAAGTTCCCCTAAAATTTAAAGTTAACATTTAAATAATTTAACAGCATTCACATGTTTGTGATTCTCTGATATCGGTTAATGGTCACATGACATGCATGTAAACTGAGCTAATCTTTTTTTAGTAAGAGTTTTATTTGGAACCGATGGAAGCTTGTTTCCGCCACAGAATAAAAAAAGGTAATTCGGAATTTTTATCTAAGAATTGTGTGTTATAAAGTCATAATTGCGAGAAATAAACTTGAAATTCTGACTTTTTTTTCTCAGAATTGCATGTTTTTATGTTGTAATTCTGACTTTATAACAATGCAATTCTGAGAAATAAAGTCAGAATTGCAAGATGAAAACTCGCAATTATGAGATAAAAAGTCGCAATTATCTTTTAAAATGTTTTACTCTGTGACGTAAACAAGCTTTCATAGGAACCTTTCTCATAAACCATCTAAAGCAGTCAAGGTTTTTATCAACCTAAATTGAAAATGAATGCAAACGAACCGAGATGTAAATATGAACTTAATTACGATCAGCACCGCTTGACTTTTACCTTGATTTTCTTCTCAACTCTGAGAGTCTGGGCTTAAAACTATAATAATTCTGACATTGATCTCATAAATCCCATCATTCTGACATCATGTTTGAGAAATGGCCTGATTGTGAATAATATAAGACAAGTGTTACTGCAGTTTTCCTTTAAATAAAATACATTATTCTGTAGATACCAATAACATTTCAAACCGTTGTATACTAAATGATCACGTCTTCAGTGAGTTGCATGTTTCATTAAGCAAGTGCCGTCTAGTAATTGTATGCAAGTAAATATGGCTATTTTGAATTTTCATACAGTTTTGTGTAAACAAATGCACAAAAGTGCAATAATACTGCACTTTTTGTAAATGTAGAAGGTAATCCGGATGTTCCATTCTTGATTTTAAATGAAGTGATAAAATAAAATAATCATGATTACGTGATTATCATGTGTGAGTATCATGAGTATTGTGAGTATCATGAGTAGTGTGAGTATCATGAGTAGTGTGAGTATCATGAGTAGTGTGAGTATCGTGAGTAGTGTGAGTATCGTGAGTAGTGTGAGTATCGTGAGTAGTGTGAGTATCATGAGTAGTGTGTGCAGTGTGAGTATCATGAGTAGTGTGAGTATCGTGAGTAGTGTGAGTATCGTGAGTAGTGTGAGTATCATGAGTAGTGTGTGCAGTGTGAGTATCATGAGTAGTGTGAGTATCATGAGTAGTGTGAGTATCATGAGTAGTGTGAGTATCATGAGTATTGTGAGTATCATGAGTAGTGTGAGTATCATGAGTAGTGTGAGTATCATGAGTATTGTGAGTATCATGAGTTTTGTGAGTATCGTGAGTAGTGTGGGTATTATGAGTAGTGTGTGCAGTGTGAGTATTATGGGTATCATGAGTTTTGTGAGTATCATGAGTAGTGTGAGTATCATGAGTTTTGTGAGTATCGTGAGTAGTGTGGGTATTATGAGTAGTGTGAGTATCATGAGTATTGTGAGTATCATGAGTTTTGTGAGTATCGTGAGTAGTGTGGGTATTATGAGTAGTGTGAGTATCATGAGTATTGTGAGTATCATGAGTAGTGTGAGTATCATGAGTATTGTGAGTATCATGAGTTTTGTGAGTATCGTGAATAGTGTGGGTATTATGAGTAGTGTGTGCAGTGTGAGTATTATGGGGTATCATGAGTTTTGTGAGTATCATGAGTAGTGTGAGTATCATGAGTTTTGTGAGTATCGTGAGTAGTGTGGGTATTATGAGTAGTGTGAGTATCATGAGTATTGTGAGTATCATGAGTATTGTGAGTATCATGAGTTTTGTGAGTATCGTGAGTAGTGTGGGTATTATGAGTAGTGTGAGTATCATGAGTATTGTGAGTATCATGAGTTTTGTGAGTATCGTGAGTAGTGTGGGTATTATGAGTATTGTGAGTATCATGAGTTTTGTGAGTATCGTGAGTAGTGTGGGTATTATGAGTAGTGTGAGTATCATGAGTATTGTGAGTATCATGAGTTTTGTGAGTATCATGAGTAGTGTGAGTATCATGAGTATTGTGAGTATCATGAGTTTTGTGAGTATCGTGAGTAGTGTGGGTATTATGAGTAGTGTGTGCAGTGTGAGTATTATGAGTAGTGTGAGTATTATGGGTATTGTGAGTATCATGAGTAGTGTGAGTATCATGAGTAGTGTGAGTATCATGAGTAGTGTGAGTATCATGAGTAGTGTGAGTATCATGAGTATTGTGAGTATCATGAGTTTTGTGAGTATCATGAGTAGTGTGAGTATCGTGAGTAGTGTGGGTATTATGAGTAGTGTGTGCAGTGTGGGTATTATGAGTAGTGTGAGTATTATGGGTAGTGTGAGTATCATGAGTAGTGTGAGTATCATGAGTAGTGTGAGTATCATGAGTAGTGTGAGTATCATGAGTATTGTGAGTATCATGAGTTTTGTGAGTATCGTGAGTAGTGTGGGTATTATGAGTAGTGTGTGCAGTGTGGGTATTATGAGTAGTGTGAGTATTATGGGTATTGTGAGTATCATGAGTAGTGTGAGTATCATGAGTAGTGTGAGTATCATGAGTAGTGTGAGTATCATGAGTAGTGTGAGTATCGTGAGTATCATGAGTAGTGTGAGTATCATGAGTAGTGTGAGTATCATGAGTAGTGTGAGTATCATGAGTAGTGTGAGTATCGTGAGTAGTGTGGGTATTATGAGTAGTGTGTGCAGTGTGAGTATTATGGGTATTGTGAGTATCATGAGTAGTGTGAGTATCATGAGTAGTGTGAGTATCATGAGTAGTGTGAGTATTATGGGTATTGTGAGTATCATGAGTAGTGTGAGTATCATGAGTAGTGTGAGTATCATGAGTAGTGTGAGTATCATGAGTATTGTGAGTATCATGAGTAGTGTGTGCAGTGTGAGTATCATGAGTAGTGTGAGTATCGTGAGTAGTGTGAGTATCGTGAGTAGTGTGAGTATCATGAGTAGTGTGTGCAGTGTGAGTATCATGAGTAGTGTGAGTATCATGAGTAGTGTGAGTATCATGAGTAGTTTGAGTATCATGAGTATTGTGAGTATCATGAGTAGTGTGAGTATCATGAGTAGTGTGAGTATCATGAGTATTGTGAGTATCATGAGTTTTGTGAGTATCGTGAGTAGTGTGGGTATTATGAGTAGTGTGTGCAGTGTGAGTATTATGGGTATCATGAGTTTTGTGAGTATCATGAGTAGTGTGAGTATCATGAGTTTTGTGAGTATCGTGAGTAGTGTGGGTATTATGAGTAGTGTGAGTATCATGAGTTTTGTGAGTATCGTGAGTAGTGTGGGTATTATGAGTAGTGTGAGTATCATGAGTATTGTGAGTATCATGAGTAGTGTGAGTATCATGAGTATTGTGAGTATCATGAGTTTTGTGAGTATCGTGAGTAGTGTGGGTATTATGAGTAGTGTGTGCAGTGTGAGTATTATGGGTATCATGAGTTTTGTGAGTATCATGAGTAGTGTGAGTATCATGAGTTTTGTGAGTATCGTGAGTAGTGTGGGTATTATGAGTAGTGTGAGTATCATGAGTATTGTGAGTATCATGAGTATTGTGAGTATCATGAGTTTTGTGAGTATCGTGAGTAGTGTGGGTATTATGAGTAGTGTGAGTATCATGAGTATTGTGAGTATCATGAGTTTTGTGAGTATCGTGAGTAGTGTGGGTATTATGAGTATTGTGAGTATCATGAGTTTTGTGAGTATCGTGAGTAGTGTGGGTATTATGAGTAGTGTGAGTATCATGAGTATTGTGAGTATCATGAGTTTTGTGAGTATCATGAGTAGTGTGAGTATCATGAGTTTTGTGAGTATCGTGAGTAGTGTGGGTATTATGAGTAGTGTGTGCAGTGTGAGTATTATGAGTAGTGTGAGTATTATGGGTATTGTGAGTATCATGAGTAGTGTGAGTATCATGAGTAGTGTGAGTATCATGAGTAGTGTGAGTATCATGAGTAGTGTGAGTATCATGAGTTTTGTGAGTATCATGAGTTTTGTGAGTATCATGAGTAGTGTGAGTATCGTGAGTAGTGTGGGTATTATGAGTAGTGTGTGCAGTGTGGGTATTATGAGTAGTGTGAGTATTATGGGTAGTGTGAGTATCATGAGTAGTGTGAGTATCATGAGTAGTGTGAGTATCATGAGTAGTGTGAGTATCATGAGTATTGTGAGTATCATGAGTTTTGTGAGTATCGTGAGTAGTGTGGGTATTATGAGTAGTGTGTGCAGTGTGGGTATTATGAGTAGTGTGAGTATTATGGGTATTGTGAGTATCATGAGTAGTGTGAGTATCATGAGTAGTGTGAGTATCATGAGTAGTGTGAGTATCATGAGTAGTGTGAGTATCATGAGTAGTGTGAGTATCGTGAGTATCATGAGTTTTGTGAGTATCATGAGTAGTGTGAGTATCATGAGTAGTGTGAGTATCGTGAGTAGTGTGGGTATTATGAGTAGTGTGTGCAGTGTGAGTATTATGGGTAGTGTGAGTATCATGAGTAGTGTGAGTATCATGAGTAGTGTGAGTATTATGGGTATTGTGAGTATCATGAGTAGTGTGAGTATCATGAGTAGTGTGAGTATCATGAGTAGTGTGAGTATCATGAGTAGTGTGAGTATCGTGAGTATCATGAGTTTTGTGAGTATCATGAGTAGTGTGAGTATCATGAGTAGTGTGAGTATCATGAGTAGTGTGAGTATCGTGAGTAGTGTGGGTATTATGAGTAGTGTGTGCAGTGTGAGTATTATGGGTATTGTGAGTATCATGAGTAGTGTGAGTATCATGAGTAGTGTGAGTATCATGAGTAGTGTGAGTATTATGGGTATTGTGAGTATCATGAGTAGTGTGAGTATCATGAGTAGTGTGAGTATCATGAGTAGTGTGAGTATTATGGGTATTGTGAGTATCATGAGTAGTGTGAGTATCATGAGTAGTGTGAGTATCATGAGTAGTTGTGTTGAGTATCATGAGTATTGTGAGTATCATGAGTAGTGTGAGTGTTGTGAGTATCATCAGTAGTAAGAGTATCATGAGTAGTTTGTGCGTTATGAGTATTGTGGATATTATGAGTATCAAGAGTATCATGAGTAGTGTGAGTATCATGAGTAGTGTGAGTGAGTGTCGTGAGTAGTGTGAGTATCATGAGTATTGTGGGTATTATGAGTAGTGTGTGCAGTATGAGTATCATGGGTAGCGTGAGTAGTGTGAGTATCATGAGTAGTGTGTGCGTTATGAGTATTGTGAGTATTATGCTACTCACGATACTCTTGATACTCATAATACTCACAATACTCATAACGCACACACTACTCATGATACTCACACTACTCATGATACTCACACTACTCATGATACTCACACTACTCATGATACTCACACTACTCATGATACTCACGCTACTCATGATACTCACTCACACTACTCATGCTACTCACGATACTCTTGATACTCATGAGTAGTGTGAGTGAGTATCATGAGTAGCGTGAGTATCATGAGTAGTGTGAGTATCATGAGTAGTGTGAGTATCATGAGTAGTGTGAGTATCATGAGTAGTGTGAGTATCATGAGTAGCGTGAGTATCATTGGTAGTGTGAGTGAGTATCTTGAGTAGTGTAAGTAGCGTGAGTGTCGTGAGTAGCGTGAGTATCATCAGTAGTAAGAGTATAATGAGTAGTTTGTGCGTTATGAGTATTGTGGGTATTATGAGTATCAAGAGTATCGTGAGTATCATGAGTAGTGTGAGTATCATGAGTAGTGTGAGTGAGAATCATGAGTAGTGTGAGTGAGTGTCGTGAGTAGCGTGAGTATCATCAGTAGTAAGAGTATAATGAGTAGTTTGTGCGTTATGAGTATTGTGGGTATTATGAGTATCAAGAGTATCGTGAGTAGCATGAGTAGTGTGAGTATCATGAGTAGTGTGAGTATCATGAGTAGTGTGAGTATCATGAGTAGTGTGAGTATCATGAGTAGCGTGAGTATCATTGGTAGTGTGAGTGAGTATCTTGAGTAGTGTAAGTAGCGTGAGTGTCGTGAGTAGCGTGAGTATCATCAGTAGTAAGAGTATAATGAGTAGTTTGTGCGTTATGAGTATTGTGGGTATTATGAGTATCAAGAGTATCGTGAGTATCGTGAGTATCATGAGTAGTGTGAGTATCATGAGTAGTGTGAGTGAGAATCATGAGTAGTGTGAGTGAGTGTCGTGAGTAGTGTGAGTAGTGTGTGTGTTTATGAGTATCATGAGTATTGTGGGTATTATGAGTAATGTGTGCAGTGTGAGTATCATGAGTAGTGTGAGTGAGAATCATGAGTAGTGTGAGTGAGTGTCGTGAGTAGTGTGAGTAGTGTGTGTGTTATGAGTATCATGAGTATTGTGGGTATTATGAGTAATGTGTGCAGTGTGAGTATCATGAGTAGTATGAGTATCATGAGTAGCGTGAGTAGTGTGAGTATCATGAGTAGTGTCTGCGTTATGAGTATTGTGAGTATTATGAGTAGTGTGAGTATCAAGAGTATCGTGAGTAGCATGAGTAGTGTGTGCCTTATGAGTATTGTGAGTATTGTGGGTATTATGAGTAGTGTGTGCAGTGTGAGTAATGTGGGTATTGTGAGTATCATGAGTAGTGTTAGTATCGTGAGTAGTGTGAGTGGAGTATCATGAGTAGCGTGGGTGAGTAGTGTGAGTGAGTATCATGAGTAGCGTGGGGTGAGTAGTGTGAGTGAGTAGCGTGGGTGAGTAGTGTGAGTGAGTATCATGAGTAGCGTGGGTGAGTAGTGTGAGTGAGTAGCGTGGGTGAGTATCGTGAGTATTATGAGTGGTGTGAGTATTATGCGTATTATGAGTATTTTGAGTAGTGTGAGGTTGAGAACATTCAGTCCTGCTGTAATGATGAATGTTGTTTTAGAATGATTGTTAGTTTGTGTGTCTGAGAAATGGACTGTGTGAGATCATGATCATAATCATCTGTTATTGTGCTGTGAGAAGCTGGAGATGAATACATGCTGATGGACAGATAGACACTCACTCACTCACTCACACACGTACACACACACACACTCTCTCTCTCTCTCTCTCTCTCTCTCTCTCTCTCTCTCTCTCTCTCTCTCTCTCTCTCTCTCAGATCAATAAAGACCTAATTTCATCCCTGTTAATTAATCAATTGACCCGCCCCTGATTCAATAAATCACTGAAGACTGTCGTACATTACACACTACACATTACACACTACACATTACACATTACGATACACTACAGAAAACACACTACACACTTCACACAGCACTTTAGAATATGAGCTCATAAATAATTATCATAAAACACTCCTCCAAAGGACACATTTTCCTTCTGTCGAGGAATAAAATAAGAAGGCCGTTGTTAATCATCCGGTGTGTTTTCCTCAGGTTACGAGATCTTGTCAGTACTTTACGATGGTTTTATCACTCAACGTCACGGTTTCCATGGAGACGGGCGGTTGGTTAACGGGCAGAAGAGGTTAAGCAAACGGCTGGAGTTGGGAACGTGTGTGTGTGTTTGATGCTGATGTTTCCTCACGGGGGTTCGGCATCTCTGATTGGTTGATCACGACGCAGATGTTGCAGATTCTGCCTGAACTCGGTTAATATCTGTGATGATGCGACCCGTCATGCTGAGATTCTGATTGGCAGGAACATCTAGACATGAAACGGCCACATCATCATCACAGGGTCATTTCAGGTTGAGCGTCTCATGCGTGTGTGTGTGTCAGTGTGCGTGTGTGTCTGTGAGTGTGTGAGTTGTTTTCCAGCTAAAATATTTAAAAAATCCCTAAAACAAGACAAATATACATGAGAAGCATCAACATCGGTTTTACGGCGGCGAAGAAATAATACAAAATCACAATTAGTGCAAATAAAAGCATCAGTGGTTCTCATCTGTCAAACGCAAATACATGTTTATAGAAACAAACATTGTTTTTCAAGCTGAATTATGGAGGAACTTCAATACATGCTGCCTTGCCAGACATTATAGTTATACAGCAGACTGATTTATTAACAAATCATCGAAAGAGAAAAATGCATATTTCTCCAAATGCTAGAGTGAAAATCACATCAGAAAGGAGAATAAACAGCATGAGTTATCAGACGCAGCATCAGCTGACGGAGAGGAAACAAGACTCGATATTCTCTGAAGATTCGTGATCAGCTTTAGAGAGGCGTTTAACACGAGCCTCATACACACTTTCAGACGCTTTCCAAATGCACAGACACACACACGCACAGACATCCTCACGACCACAACACATGATGTAGTCAGCCGGATCCGGGCCGTATCCAGATCAGATGGAGGACCTGTGCCTAGACACGACCACAACACATGATGTAGTCAGCCGGATCCGGGCCGTATCCAGATCAGACGGAGGACCTGCACCTAGACACGACCACAACTCATGATGTAGTCAGCCGGATCCGGGCCGTATCCAGATCAGATGGAGGACCTCCTCCTAGACACGACCACAACACATGATGTAGTCAGCCGGATCCGGACCGTATCCAGATCAGATGGAGGACCTGTGCCTAGACACGACCACAACTCATGATGTAGTCAGCTGTTGGCACTGATCCTCAACAAACTTGTCTCCATCCCGGGGTGATGATCCGATCTTAAACCAGATGGAATAATATTCTGATTGTTCCAATCCAATTTGACTTCTGACCTGTAATGCCTGAATCATAATCACACACTGTTCGTTCATTGGCCAGAGGAGAACTGAGCGACTGAGTCTGGTTTCTCACAAGGGTTTTTCCCCATTCTGTCACTGATGGAGGTTTGGTTCTACTGACGCCTTTTTCACCTTTGTTGCCTTTGGCTTTTGGCTTGCTTAGTTGGGGACATTAAATGTAACATTTAATTTAATATTCAACAATATTATTGATCTGCCTGCATTGACACCATTATATGAGAGCTGAGCTGAGCTGGACGATGACAGCTTTAGTGTGTTGCTGTGCTGCAGCTGAACTGTAGAGAATGACATCAGTAACACCAGTAACACCAGTGTCACACAGACTGGGTGAGTGTAAATGCCACAACTGTCTCACTCTGGCAACATTAGTTTCAGGAAACATCCACTGGTCATTAGAAGAATGAAGGAATGATTACGGCTTGTTCTCGTAGCCGAAGTGAGTCTGACGGTACGAGGGACAGAAGGAAAACGTTCAGGTCTAATGAGCAGGATCATCTGTGTGATACATCACTGCTGATTCAGTGTGTGTGTGTGTGTGTGTGTGTGTGTGTGTGCTTGGGCTGGTCTGTGGCCTCGAGTGCGGATCTAATGGAGAGATGAATCGCTGACAGGAGAGAGTCCGTTTCTGGAGAAAAATAACCATCAGCTGCTAAACAAACACACTTGTGCTGGAAAAACACACTGAAGTGTGTTTGTTTGTTTGTTTGTTTGTTTGTTTGTTTGTTTGTTTGTTTGTTTGTGTGTGTGTGTGTGTGTGTGTGTGTGTGTGTGTGTGTGTGTGTGTGTGTGTGTGTGTGTGTGTGTGTGTGTGTGTGTGTGTGTGTGTGTGGTGTGTGTGTGTGTGTGTGTGTGTGTGTGTGTGTGTGTGTGTGTGTGTGTGTGTGAAGAGAGAGAGAAAGAAAAAAAAATTTTTTATCGACTCCTGGCCGAGACGTGATGCAACTTTAAGAAAGCTTAGCGGAATAAATAATTCACTTTGAGAAGTGTTTTCTTGATGGTTCCCTGATAACTGTGAACGAACTGAATCTTTCCTGGATCTCTGAGTGACTGAAGCCTCTGAAACACACGCGTCGTCTCTGTGAGTGAGACGTTACAGGAACACAGATGTGAAAATCACGAGTTCTGAATGTTCACGAGCTGCTAATTCATAATGTCCTTGATCTCATCCGGTTTATTGTATTATGAAACGTACTGTAACTTTCACAGCTCAAAACTTCCACTAGAAAAACAAAAAGGAATTTATTGATTTTTGTTAAAATTTCAATGCTTTCACAAAGAGTCAGTTGAGTTCAGTGCAATAAAACATCTAAGATCATGGTTTAGTGAAACATTAATTGCAAATATACTTATTTTATTACTGAACATTTATTATTTGATTGATTGATTGGATGATTTCTTTATTTGTAATTGTACTCACATACAACAAAAAAACATTTCGTGTTTTTTGTGTGTTTGTATGTGTATGTGTATTAGAGCATTGAGTCTTTAGTGTCGTAACATGCTTATGGATAATCTTATTCTAGCTTTCCATCATCCCTCCATCCATCAATTCATCCATTATCCATACATCCATTTATTCATCCATCCATCCATCCCTGTATACATCCATCCATCCATCCATCCATCCCTGTATCCATCCATCCATCCCTGTATCCATCCATCCATCCCTGTATCCATCCATCCATCCTTCAATCCATCCATTCCTGTTTCCATCCATCCCTGTTTCTTTCCATCCATCCCTGTATCCATCCATCCATCATTCAATCCATCCATCCCTGTTTCTATCCATCCATCCCTGTATCCATCCATCCATCCTTCAATCCATCCATTCCTGTATCCATCCATCCATCCATCCATCCATCCATCCATCCCTGTATACATCAATCAATCCATCCATCCATCCCTGTATCCATCCCTGTATACATCCATCCATCCATCCATCATCCATCCATCCCTGTATACATCCATCCATCCCTGTATCCATCCATCCATCCTTCAATCCATCCATTCCTGTATCCATCCATCCATCCATCCATCCCTGTATACATCCATCCATCCATCATCCATCCATCCCTGTATCCATCCATCCATCCCTGTATCCATCCATTCATCCATCCCTGTATACATCCATCCATCCATCCATCATCCATCCCTGTATACATCCATCCATCCCTGTATCCATCCATTCATCCATCCCTGTATACATCCATCCATCCATCCATCATCCAACCATCCATCCCTGTATCCATCCATCCATCCCTGTATACATCCATCCATCCATCATCCATCCATCCCTGTATCCATCCATCCATCCATCCATCCATCCCTGTATCCATTCATCCATCCCTGTATCCATCCATCCATCCCTGTATCCATCCATCCATCCATCCATCCATCCATCCATCATCCATCCATCCATCCCTGTATCCAACCATCCATCCATCCATCATCCATCATCCATCCATCCCTGTATTCATCCATCCATCCATCCCTGTATCCATCCATCCATCCATCCATCATCCATCCATCCCTGTATCCATCCATCCATCCATCCATCCATCCCTGTATCCATCCATCCATCCATCCCTGTATCCATCCATCCATCCATCCATCCATCCATCCATCCATCCATCCCTGTATCCATCCATCCATCCATCCATCCCTGTATCCATCCATCCATCCATCCATCATCCATTCATCCATCCCTGTATCCATCAATTATCCATTCATCCATCAATCCGTCCGTCCGTCCATCCATTAATGTCAGTGAGGATGACCCCTATGTAGGGCGTGGACAGCAGGACAGCTCACTGGGTTTGATAACTGAAGCTGTTAAGTGTAGTTTAAATGCTGGCCGCGTGTGGAGTGATCAGACTCTGTGCGTGTAAGCGCTACTGACAGCGTCTTTAACTTCAGTCTTCTTTAATCGCTTTAAACAGACACTCGTGGAAACCTTACACTGAAGTCACCTCCGCCACAGTTCAGAGTCTCGCTGAAGGGCACGATTAAACATTCAGAGCGGATCCGCGGACATCCGAATCAATCTCACGCTTTCAGAGAGAGCGAGAGCGCGCCGGAGACAAAGAAAGATGTTCCGGACTGTCATTTGATCCTCAGGTGAAAGAAAATAATGGAGATTTCCTCGCAGGTCATGAATAGCGCGACTGTAATGATGTCGGCCTCTTCATGAAGCCAAACCTCGGGTTCTGAGAATCAATCGCTGAAATTACAGAAGCTTTATCTATCGGGTTTATTCGGTCTGTTAGGCAGGACTTGGCGCCCAACGCCGGGACAGACGGTTTAATCAGCAGAAATTACAGGTTGAAGAGATGATTAGTTGTATGGAGCTTTCCAGGTGTAATTATCGCGTCTGGATCAGTGAAGGTCGTGCCGTCATGAACAGAAACTGCCTGCGCTGCAAGCGTATCATTAACTAAAATTAAAACCATTAAACACATTTTTGTTCATTCAAATAAAGCTGAAATCTGCTTATCTTGCATCATATGCACTTCATGTACGATATGTTTATGTGTCAAGCATGGAAACGTGTGCATCACTCACGTCCCTTTATAGTGATAATGTACAGTCAAACCTAAATATATTCAGACGCCTTCAACATTTCTCAGTTTATTTCGCTATAGTTTATAAAACGGTGATCAAATATGACAGAACTCAGTTGATATCTGACAGGTTTTGTCCGTTCCTTCTGTTAGACTGTCTCACACACACACAGACACACACACACACACACACAGACACACACGCACACCACACACACACACACACAGACTGTCTCACACATGAATTATGTTGAATATCTGTCAGCTGGTAAATTGAATACCAGTTTAGCTCAACCAGTGACCAAGCAATGCTTCAGTGTGTTCAGTGTGTGTGTAAAAAGAGCATTAGCAGTTACAGACACACACTTCAGCAGAACATGATCAGCTCAAAGTGGCCGGATCATTTCTGCTCCCAAATATTTATACTTTTTT
>JARPMJ010009124.1:0-29413 GCA_033366665.1 Phoxinus dragarum | reverse complement strand
AGCATGTAGCCTCAGGTCATGCTTGTGATGACATGTACCAAATTTGGTCTGAATCCGATAAAGCGTTGTGGAGATACGGCCTTACGTCTGTTTTCGCAAGCGCTACGTAAAATTTATTTGCGCGGTATTCGAGAACGGTAATTCGAATCAACTTGAATTCCATAACTTTTGGTCGTCAAGGTCTGGAGATGATCTGGTTCATTTTTCGTGAAATTCGGAGCAACGGCCTAGGAGGAGTTTGAAAAAGTAGTTTTTTCGGAAAATTCAAAATGGCGGGAAAACTATTATGACGGAAAATGACGTCATAGGGTGCAGTCGAATCGTAGTGAGCTCAGAAATCAGAGGAAAAAAGAATTTTGTTTCTAGCCCTTGTGGTTCAAAAGTTATTAGCATAAACATGAGTGAAACTTTGGACAGCTGGTGGCGCTAGAGGGAATGAGTTGGAGACTCCAAATTTGCTATGGTGATAGTTCAGGCTGTCCTCTA
Source organism: Phoxinus dragarum (assembly GCA_033366665.1). Lineage (NCBI taxonomy): Eukaryota > Metazoa > Chordata > Actinopteri > Cypriniformes > Leuciscidae > Phoxinus > Phoxinus dragarum. The sequence continues at coordinate 28,927 of JARPMJ010009124.1, read as the reverse complement.
TCACTGTGCCAATTTGTATAAGTTTCCCGCAAACGGTTCTATAGGCTGCCATAGACGCCCAGTCGGAAAAAGAAAAAGAAAAAGAAGAAGAAATATAGCTGCAAGCAGCCATTACGGGGCCAAGCGCAAAAAGCAGACGACGAGATATGCCTACATGGCTGAAAGTGTGAGACAAACTGCAGCAAGGAGTAATTAAAGACATTTGAAGATGAATTTTGGCAAAATGGTTGAAAAATCACATACAATAACTAAAAATATGATTATCACTTTCGACCAATAGGTGGCGCAGTTACGAAACTGATGTGATGTGGTCAGAGTGAAGTGACAATGACACATACAAAGTTTGGTGTCAATATGTCAAGGCATTGCAGATATAAAGCCTGAATAGTCATTTTGGCATCATGCCTCAACTTTGCCACTGCGGTATACGAAAAACGGTTTCGTCTATCGACACGAAATCCATAACTTTTACTCGGCACGGTCTGGAGATGACACGATCCGATTTTGGTGAAAATCGGACGTTCGGTCTAGGAGGAGTTCGAAAAAGTAGGTTTTAAAAGAAAATAAAGATGGCGGACAGGAAGTTTGGCTGACTATGGCAAAATTGGTATCTATGTTTTCAGCATAACCCAAGGAATCTATTGAGATCAGTGTCATTACTATAGGCTAATTTATTCAAAAGTTATTAGCATTTTTGGAAATTTCATTATAACTTTTGACCAAAAGGTGGCGCTGTCTCATAATTTTTTGAGCTACCTTTAGGGCGTTGTACTGATGACCCATACTGAGTTTTCGTAACGATACGTTCATGCGTTCATAAAATACAGCATTTTAGCAACATAATTCAAAATGGCCGACAGCCAAAATGGCCGATATGGGAAAATTGACATATCAGTCAACTCAGCACGACGCCCTGAATCTAACGAGACCACTTTTGTGATTTTTGGACAAACCGTTCAGAAGTTATAAGCAAAAACATAAAATTCTTCATATCTCCGGACCAGTAGGTGGCGCTGCGCCGAAACGCAGCATGTAGCCTCAGGTCATGCTTGTGATGACATGTACCAAATTTGGTCTGAATCAGATAAAGCGTTGTGGAGATACGGCCTTACGTCTGTTTTTGAAAGCCCTACGTAAAATTTATTTGCGCGGTATTCAAGAACGGTAATTCGAATCAACTTGAATTCCAATAACTTTTTGTCGTCAAGGTCTGGAGATGATGTGGTTCATTTTTCGTGAAATTCGGAGCAACGGCCTAGGAGGAGTTCGAAAAAGTAGGTTTTTCGGAAAATTCAAAATGGCGGGAAAACTATTATGACGGAAAATGACGTCATAGGGTGCAATCGAATCGCCATGAGCTCAGGAATCAGAGGAAAAAAGAATTTTGTTTCTAGCCCTTATGGTTCAAAAGTTATTAGCATACAATTTCTGAAACTTTGGACAGGTGGTGGCGCTAGAGGGAATGAGTTAGAAACACCAAAATTGGTGTATTTGATGTTGGGACTGTCCTCTATCAGAATGTCAAACCAAAACAACTTTCCCGCATACGCTTCTATGGGCTGCCATAGACGCCCAGTCGGAAGAAAAAGAAGAAAAAGAAGAAATATAGCTGCAAGCAGCAATCACCGGGGCCAAGCGCAAGCAAGACGACAAGACATGCCAAAGTGGCTGGGAGTGTGAGACCAACTGCAGCAAGGAGCAATTGAAGACATTTAAAGATGAATTTAGGCGAAACGGGCTGAAAAAATCACATACATTAACTAAAAATATGATTTAATGGATTTTCACTTTCGACCAATAGGTGGCGCAGTTATGAAACTGATGTGATGTGGTCAGAGTGAAGTGACAATGACACATACAAAGTTTGGTGTCAATATGTCAAGGCATTGCAGATATAAAGCCTGAATAGTCATTTTTGGCATCATGCCTCAACTTTGCCACCGCGGTATACGAAAACGGTTTCGTCTATCGACACACGAAATCCAAAACTTTTACTCGGCACGGTCTGGAGATGACACGATCCAATTTTGGTGAAAATCGGACGTTCGGTCTAGGAGGAGTTCGAAAAAGTAGGTTTTAAAAGAAAATAAAAGATGGCGGACAGGAAGTTTGACTGACTATGGCAAAATTTGTATCTATGTTTTCAGCATAACCCAAGGAATCTATTGAGATCAGTGTCATTACTATAGGCTAATTTATTCAAAAGTTATTAGCATTTCGTGAAAATTTGTTACAACTTTTGACCAAAAGGTGGCGCTGTCTTTAAATCTGTTGAGTACTTTCAGGACATGGTGTTGATGGCACATACTGAGTTTCATAATGTTACAGCAATGCATTCGTTAAGTATAGCATTTTACATCACTAAACTGCATTGAAGTCAATGGGAATTTCATGTTTTGTTTAGTTTTAGCGCCACCAAGAGGCTCAATCCCACAGTTTTTTTTTTGTGTGTCCTCAGACTGAGCCCATGCATCTGTGTGTCAATTTTGGTGAAAATATCTCAATTAGATTCAACGTTATAGACATTATATGTGAAAAAACACGTCAAAAACGACTGACCACGTGACTTTGATTGAATTTTACTACCCCTTACGATCAATATTTTGAGATTTGGGCATTGGCATATAGCTATCGACCTATGTTTCCAAACTTCTGACGGTGGTTTCGTCTCGATCGGACTAGCGGTTTCGAAGATATCGCCAAATGTTTTTTAAGCGCTAAATTACAAACGCTGCACAAACCATATGCCGAAACCTGGCAAGTCTGGTATCGTTGGACTCGGCAACGATTCAGGAGTCTAAGGAGATGACTCCCGTGAGAATAAGTCGACCACACCCAAAGTTATAAGCATTTGAAAAAAAAAATTATCCACTAGGTGGCGCTGTTTCGAAACTTCTCAGGCTCCTTCAGGGCATTGTACTGATGACTCATACCGAGTTTCGTAAAAATTCGTTCATAGCGTTCAAAAAAATACAGCATTTTAGCACATAATTCAAAATGGCCGACAGACAAAATGGCCGATCTGGAAAAATTGGATATCAGGTCGTCTCGGCCTGACGCCCTGATCTAACGAGACCACGTTTAGGATTCTTGGACAAACCGTTCAGAAGTTATAAGCCAAAATAGCAATTTTTCATATATCTGGACCAGTAGGTGGCGCTGCGCCGAAACGCTGCACGCAGCTTCAGGTCATGCTTGTGATGACATGTACCAAGTTTGGTCTGAATACGATAAAGCGTTGCGGAGATACAGCCTTACGTCTATTTTCGCAACTGCTACGTAAAATTTGTTTGTGCGTTTATCAAAAACGGTTAAGCGAATCAACTTGAATTCCATAACTTTTTGTCGGCACTGCCTGAAGATGATCTGGTGCAATTTTGGTGAGAATTGGACAAACCGTCTAGGACGAGTTCGCAAAAGTAGTTTTTTTGGACAATTCAATATGGCGGACATATTTTTTTGACGAAAATGACGCCATAGAGTGCAATCGAATCGGCATGAGCTCAGGAATCAGAGGAAAAAATTTCTAAATTTCATACAATTTCTAAAACTTTGGACAGGTGGTGGCGCTAGAGGGAATGAGTTAGAAACACCAAAATTGGTGTATTTGATGTTGGGACTGTCCTCTATCAGAATGTCAAACCGGAACAACTTTCCCCGGAAACGGTTCTATGGGCTGCCATAGACGCCCAGTCGGAAGAAGAAGAATAATAAATAGCTGCAAGCAGCAATCACCGGGGCCAAGCGCAAGCAAGACGACAAGACGTGCCAAAGTGGCTGGGAGTGAGAGATCAACTGCAGCAAGGAGCAATTGAAGACATTAAAAGATGAATTTTGGCAAAATGGTTGAAAAATCACATGCATTAACTTAAAAATATGATTTAATAGATTATCACTTTCGACCAATAGGTGGCGCAATTACGAAACTGATGTGATGTGGTCAGAGTGAAGTGACAATGACACATACAAAGTTTGGTGTCAATATGTCAAGGCATTGCAGATATAAAGCCTGAATAGTCATTTTGGCATCATGCCTCAACTTTGACACTCGCGGTATACAAAAACGGTTTTGTCTATCGACACGAAATCCATAACTTTTACTCGGCACGGTCTGGAGATGACACGATCCGATTTTGGTGAAAATCGGACGTTCGGTCTAGGAGGAGTTCGAAAAAGTAGGTTTTAAAGAAAATAAAGATGGCGGACAGGAAGTTTGGCTGACTATGGCAAAATTGGTATCTATGTTTTCAGCATAACCCAAGGAATCTATTGAGATCAGTGTCATTACTATAGGCAAATTTATTCAAAAGTTATTAGCATTTTTGGAAATTTCATTATAACTTTTGACCAAAAGGTGGCGCTGTCTCATAAATTTTTGAGTACCTTTAGGGCGGTTGTACTGATGACCCATACTGAGTTTCGTAACAATACGTTCATGCGTTCATAAAATACAGTATTTAGCACATAATTCAAAAATGTCCGACAGCCAAAATGGCCGATATGGGGAAAATTGGATATCAGTCAACTCAGCTCGACGCCCTGAATCTAACGAGACCACTTTTGTGATTTTTGGACAAACCATTCAGAAGTTATAAGCCAAAAACATAAATTATTCATATCTCCGGACCAGTAGGTGGCGCCTGCGCCGAAACGCAGCATGTAGCCTCAGGTCATGCTTGTGATGACATGTACCAAATTTGGTCTGAATCCGATAAAGCGTTGTGGAGATACGGCCTTACGTCTGTTTTCGCAAGCGCTACGTAAAATTGATTTGCGTGGTATTCGAGAACGGTAATTCGAATCAACTTGAATTCCATAACTTTTGGTCGTCAAGGTCTGGAGATGATCTGGTTAATTTTTTGTGAAATTCGGAGCAACGGCCTAGGAGGAGGTTCGAAAAAGTAGGTTTTTCGGAAAATTCAAAATGGCGGGAAAACTATTATGACGGAAAAATGACGTCATATGGTGCAGTCGAATCGTCATGAGCTCAGGAATCAGAGGAAAAAAGAATTTTGTTTCTAGCCCTTGTGGTTCAAAAGTTATTAGCATAAACATGAGTGAAACTTTGGACAGCTGGTGGCGCTAGAGGGAATGAGTTGGAGACTCCAAATTTGCTATGGTGAATAGTTCAGGGCTGTCCTCTATCACTGTGCCAATTTGTATAAGTTTCCCGCAAACGGTTCTATAGGCTGCCATAGACCGCCCAGTCGGAAGAAAAAAAAAGAAAAAAAAGAAGAAGAATAAGAACGGGACACAGATACAATAGGTGCCCGCACCTTCAGTGCTTGGCCCCCTAAATATAGCTGCAAGCAGCATTACGGGGCCAAGCGCAAAAGCAGACGACGAGATATGCCTACATGGCTGAAAGTGTGAGACAAACTGCAGCAAGGGTGCAATTAAAGACATTTGAAGATGAATTTTGGCAAAATGGTTGAAAAATCACATACAATAACTAAAAATATGATTATCACTTTCGACCAATAGGTGGCGCAATTACGAAACTGATGTGATGTGTTCAGAGTGAAGTGACAATGACACTTACAAATTTTGGTGTCAATATGTCAAGGCATTGCAGATATAAAGCCTGAATAGTCATTTTGGCATCATGCCTCAAATTTGCCACTGCGGTATACGAAAACGGTTTCGTCTATCGACACGAAATCCATAACTTTTACTCGGCAACGGTCTGGAGATGACACGATCCGATTTTGGTGAAAATCGGACGTTCGGTCTAGGAGGAGTTCGAAAAAGTAGGTTTTAAAAGAAAATAAAGATGGCGGACAGGAAGTTTGGCTGACTATGGCAAAATTGGTATCTATGTTTTCAGCATAACCCAAGGAATCTATTGAGATCAGAGTCATTACTATAGGCAAATTTATTCAAAAGTTATTAGCATTTTTGGAAATTTCATTATAACTTTTGACCAAAAGGTGGCGCTGTCTCATAAATTTTTGAGTACCTTTAGGGCGTTGTACTGATGACCCCATACTGAGTTTCGTAACGATACGTTCATGCGTTCATAAAATACAGCATTTTAGCACATAATTCAAAATGGCTGACAGCCAAAATGGCCGATATGGGAAAATTGGATATCAGTCAACTCAGCATGACGCCCTGAATCTAACGAGACCACTTTTGTGATTTTTGGACAAACCGTTCAAAAGTTATAAGCAAAAACATAAATTATTAATATCTCCGGACCAGTAGGTGGCGCTGCGCCGAAACGCAGCATGTAGCCTCAGGTCATGCTTGTGATGACATGTACCAAATTTGGTCTGAATCCGATAAAGCGTTGTGGAGATACAGCCTTACGGTCTGTTTTTGCAAGCGCTACGTAAAATTTATTTGCGCGGTATTCGAGAACGGTTATTCGAATCAACTTGATTTCCATAACTTTTTGTCGTCATGGTCTGGAGATGATCTGGTTCAATTTTCGTGAAATTCGGAGCAACGGCCTAGGAGGAGTTCGAAAAAGTAGGTTTTTTCGGAAAATTCAAAATGGCGGGAAATCTATTATGACGGAAAATGACGTCATAGGGTGCATTCGAATAACCATGAGCTCAGGAATCAGAGGAAAAAAGAATTTTGTTTCTAGCCCTTGTGGTTCAAAAGTTATTAGCATAAACATAAGTGAAACTTTGGACAGCTGGTGGCGCTAGAGGGAATGAGTTGGAGACTCCAAATTTGCTATGGTGATAGTTCAGGCTGTCCTCTATCACTGTGCCAATTTGTATAAGGTTTACCCGCAAACGGTTCTATAGGCTGCCATAGACGCCCAGTCGGAAAAAGAAAAAGAAAAAGAAAAAGAAAAAGAAGAAGAATAAGAACGGGAACAGATACAATAGGTGCCCGCACCTTCAGTGCTTGGCCCCTAACAAGCAGCAATCAGCGGGGCCAAGCGCAAGCAAGACGACAAGACATGCCAAAGTGGCTGGAAGTGATGAGACCAACTGCAGCAAGGAGCAATTGAAGACATTTAAAGATGAATTTTGGCAAAATGGTTGAAAAATCACATACAATAACTAAAAATATGATTATCACTTTCGACCAATAGTGGCGCAGTTACGAAAATGATGTGATGTGGTCAGAGTGAAGTGACAATGACACTTACAAAGTTTGGTGTCAATATGTCAAGGCATTGCAGATATAAAGCCTGAATAGTATTTTTGGCATCATACCTCAACTTTGCCACTGCGGTATACGAAAACGGTTTCGTCTATCGACAACGAAATCCATAACTTTTACTCGGCACGGTCTGGAGATGACACGATCCGATTTTGGTGAAAATCGGGACATTCGGTCTAGGAGGAGTTCGAAAAAGTAGGTTTTAAAAGAAAATAAAGATGGCGGACAGGAAGGTTTGGCTGACTATGGCAAAATTGGTATCTATGTTTTCAGCATAACCCAAGGAATCTATTGAGATCAGTGTCATTACTATAGGCAAATTTATTCAAAAGTTATTAGCATTTTTGGAAATTTCATTATAACTTTTGACCAAAAGGTGGCGCTGTCTCATAAATTTTTGAGTACCTTTAGGGCGTTGTACTGATGACCCATACTGAGTTTCGTAACGATACGTTCATGCGTTCATAAAATACAGCATTTTTAGCACATAATTCAAAATGGCCGACAGCCAAAATGGCCGATATGGGAAAATTGGATATCAGTCGACTCAGTATGACGCCCTGAATCTAACGAGACCACTTTTGTGATTTTTGGACAAACCGTTCAGAAGTTATAAGCAAAAACATAAATTCTTCATATCTCCGGACCAGTAGGTGGCGCTGTGCCGAAACGCAGCATGTAGCCTCAGGTCATGCTTGTGATGACATGTACCAAATTTGGTCTGAATCCGATAAAGCGTTGTGGAGATACGGCCTTACGTCTGTTTTTGCAAGCGCTACGTAAAGTTTATTTGCGCGGTATTCGAGAATGGTAATTCGAATCAACTTGAATTCCATAACTTTTGGTCGTCAAGGTCTGGAGATGATCTGGTTCATTTTTCGTGAAATTCGGAGCAACGCCTAGGAGGAGTTCGAAAAAGTAGGTTTTTCGGAAAATTCAAAATGGCGGGAAAACTATTATGACGGAAAATGACGTCATAGGGTGCAGTCGAATCGCCATGAGCTCAGGAATCAGAGGAAAAAAGAATTTTGCTTCTAGCCCTTATGGTTCAAAAGTTTATTAGCATAAACATGAGTGAAACTTTGGACAGCTGGTGGCGCTAGAGGGAATGAGTTGGAGACTCCAAAATTTGCTATGGTGATAGTTCAGGCTGTCCTCTATCACTGTGCCAATTTTCATAAGTTTCCCGCAAACGGTTCTATAGGCTGCCATAGACGCCCAGTCGGAAAAAGAAAAAGAAGAAGAATAAGAACGGGAACAGATACAATAGGTGCCCGCACCTTCAGTGCTTGGCCCCTAATAAGAACGGGAACAGATACAATAGGTGCCCGCACCTTCAGTGCTTGGCCCCTAAATATAGCTGCAAGCAGCAATCACCGGGGCCAAGCGCAAAGCAAGACGACAAGACATGCCAAAGTGGCTGGAAGTGAGAGACCAACTGCAGCAAGGAGCAATTGAAGACATTTAAAGATGAATTTTGGCAAAATGGTTGAAAATCACATACAATAACTAAAAATATGATTATCACTTTCGACCAATAGGTGGCGCAATTACGAAACTGATGTGATGTGGTCAGAGTGAAGTGACAATGACACATACAAAGTTTGGTGTCAATATGTCAAGGCATTGCAGATATAAAGCCTGAACTAGTCATTATGGCATCATGCCTCAACTTTGCCACTGCGGTATACGAAAACGGTTTCGTCTATCGACACGAAATCCATAACTTTTACTCGGCACGGTCTGGAGATGACACGATCCGATTTTGGTGGAAATCGGACTTTCGGTCTAGGAGGAGTTCGAAAAAGTAGGTTTTAAAACAAAATAAAGATGGCGGACAGGAAGTTTGGCTGACAATGGCAAAATTGGTATCTATGTTTTCAGCATAACCCAAAGAATCTATTGAGATCAGTGTCATTACTATAGGCAAATTTATTCAAAAGTTATTAGCATTTTTGGAAATTTCATTATAACTTATGTCCAAAAGGTGGCCTTGTCTCATGATATTTTGAGTACCTTTAGGGGCCTTGTACTGATGACCCATACTGAGTTTCGTAACGATACGTTCATGCGTTATTATAAATACAGCATTTTAGCACATAATTCAAAATGGCCGACAGCCAAAATGGCCGATATGGGAAAATTGGATATCAGTCAACTCAGCACGACGCCCTGAATCTAACGAGACCACTTTTGTGATTTTTGGACAAACTGTTCAGAAGTTATAAGCAAAAACATAAATTCTTCATATCTCCGGACCAGTAGGTGGCGCTGCGCCGAAACGCAGCATGTAGCCTCAGGTCATGCTTGTGATGACATGTACCAAATTTGGTCTGAATCCGATAAAGCGTTGTGGAGATACGGCCTTACGTCTGTTTTTACAAGCGCTTACGTAAAATTTATTTGCGCGGTATTCGAGAACGGTAATTCGAGTCAACTTGAATTCCATAACTTTTGGTCGTCAAGGTCTGGAGATGATCTGGTTAATTTTTCGTGAAATTCGGAGCAACGGCCTAGGAGGAGTTCGAAAATGTAGGTTTTTCAGAAAATTCAAAATGGCGGGAAAACTATTATGACGGAAAATGACGTCATAGGGTGCAGTCGAATTGTCATGAGCTCAGGAATCAGAGGAAAAAAGAATTTTGTTTCTAGCCCTTGTGGTTCAAAAGTTATTAGCTTAAACATGAGTGAAACTTTGGACAGCTGGTGGCGCTAGAGGTAATGAGTTGGAGACTCCAAATTTGCTATGTTGATAGTTCAGGCTGTCCTCTATCACTGTGCCAATTTGTATAAGTTCCCGCAAACGGTTCTATAGGCTGCCATAGACGTCCAGTCGGAAGAAAAAAAAGAAGAAGAAATATAGCTGCAAGCAGCAATCACCGGGGCCAAGCGCAAGCAAGACGACAAGACATGCCCAAAGTGGCTGGGAGTGTGAGACACACTGCAGCAAGGAGCAATTCAAAGACATTTGAAGATGAATTTTGGCAAAAATGGTTGAAAAATCACATACAATAACTAAAAATATGATTATCACTTTCGACCAATCGGTGGCGCAGTTACGAAACTGATGTAATGTGGTCAGAGTGAAGTGACAATGACACATACAAAGTTTGGTGTCAATATGTCAAGGCATTGCAGATATAAAGCCTGAATAGTCATTTTGGCATCATGCCTCAACTTTGCCACTGCGGTATACGAAAACGGTTTTGTCTATCGACACGAAATCCATAACTTTTACTCGGCACAGTCTGGAGATGACACGATCCGATTTTGGTGAAAATCGGACGTTCGGTCTAGGAGGAGTTCGAAAAAGTAGGTTTTAAAAGAAAATAAAGATGGCGGACAGGAACTTTGATTGACTATGGCAAAATTGGTATCTATGTTTTCAGCATAACCCAAGGAATCTATTGAGATCAGTGTCATTACTATAGGCAAATTTAATTCAAAGTTATTAGCATTTTTGGAAATTTCATTATAACTTTTGACCAAAAGGTGGCGCTGTCTCATAAATTTTTGAGTACTTTTAGGGCGTTGTACTGATGACCCATACTGAGTTTCGTAACGATACGTTCATGCGTTCATAAAATACAGCATTTTAGCACATAATTCAAAATGGCCGACAGCCAAAATGGCCGATATGGGAAAAATTGGATATCAGTCGACTCAGCAGACGCCCTGAATCTAACGAGACCACTTTTGTGATTTTTGGACAAACCGTTCAGAAGTTATAAGCAAAAACATAAATTCTTCATATCTCCGGACCAGTACGGTGGCGCTGCGCCGGAAACGCAGCATGTAGCCTCAGGTCATGCTTGTGATGACAGGGACCAAATTTGGTCTGAATCCGATAAAGCGTTGTAGAGATACGGCCTTACGTCTGTTTTCGCAAGCGCTACGTAAAATTTATTTGCGCGGTATTCGAGAACGGTAATTCGAATCAACTTGAATTCCATAACTTTTGGTCGGCAAGGTCTGGAGATGATCTGGTTCATTTTTCTTGAAATTCGGAGCAACGGCCTAGGAGGAGTTCGAAAAAGTAGGTTTTTCGGAAAATTCAAAATGGCGGGAAAACTATTATGACGGAAAATGACGTCATAGGGTGCAGTCGAAACGTCATGAGCTCAGGAATCGGAGGAAAAAAGAATTTTGTTTCTAGCCCTTGTGGTTCAAAAGTTATTAGCATAAACATGAGTGAAACTTTGGACAGCTGGTGGCGCTAGAGGGAATGAGTTGGAGACTCCAAATTTGCTATAGTGATAGTTCAGGCTGTCCTCTATCACTGTGCCAATTTGTATAAGTTTCCCGCAAACGGTTATATAGGCTGCCATAGACGCCCCAGTCGGAAGAAAAAGAAAAAGAAGAATAAGAACGGGAAACAGATACAATAGGTGCCCGCACCTTGAGTGCTTGGCCCCTAATAAGAACGGGAACAGATACAATAGGTGCCCGCACCTTCAGTGCTTGGCCCCTAATAAAACATACACAAACCTGAATTTCACAGAGGAAATGCCCCAAATCTGCGACGCTGAGAAGAGAGAACTGTTCAGGAGAACTGAAGAGTTCAAACCGCGCGCCGCTCACTCAACCGCTGAGTTGTCGTCACGTCAGAGGGTGGGGGAGGGGGTGCATTGTTTTAATTGACTAAACTTACTCAATTTTCTTAAGTATGTGTTAAATATATGAATAAAATTTATTTGAATTAAAGCTGCAGTCCGGAACTTTTTTGTGTTTAAAAATATCAAAAAATACATTTTTGAAAAAAAACTTAACCCAGCCAGTATTCAAAACTATCTGCTTGCCTTACCTCGAAACGGTAAGCTTGTAATAATGATTTTAATTCCAGTGGTACTGGTGGATTTCCGCAGGAATTTCGAGCATGTCTTTGCGTCATTACGTCACTATCTGTACACATAGAGAATGAGTCCCGGCTAGTCGGCTATATAGTGGTGTGTGGATGATGGTGGAGATTTAGCTTAGCACTTGTTATGGCGGATCCTGAAAGTTTAAAGCGACAATCACCAGGGACAACTGGAGATTCACCAGTTGTAAAACCCAAAAGACTTCGGACTTCAGAGTGGCTACAGAAAAAAAGAGACTGCAAACCGAGCCCATGCTAAAACAAGGATGAACATCGGCAGGGCTTTTGAAAGGTGGCGTGAACTGTCCGTGTTTTGAAGGGGTTCAAAATGTATGTGAATAAAATTATGATTATATTACAGTTTTAAATAAGCATTTGATTAAACATACGTGTGTTTTTTTATTTCAAAGAGAAACAGTTATAAGGAACATTAATTTGTTGGTTTGACAATTAGAATTTATACTGCAGAGAAATGAAAACTGAACTACAGGTAGCCCTAATACACATTAAATGTAGTCACGCAATAATGATGTAGTTAACATTAACATTATTTTTTCACGTTTTGACGTGAATAAGCAATCGTTAGATTTCATCAGCATTGATATAGCCTACTGCAATGCTTCCCCCCACCCCCCGAATTTGGTTATAACAAAAGTGAATGTTACTTAGTTACTTGTTCAGATGACATTTACCGATGAAAATTCTAATGTTGGTTATACACTTTCAAAAAGTATACTGACATTGCTGATGACAGTACATTATCCACAGCGACGCGGCAGCGACAGGTTCTCCTCAATACATTTGTGTTCATCCGCCGCTGTTTCATGCCTATTTACTACCCACGCACAGTTAATAATTCCGCGAATAACTGCAACTGCAGATTTCGAACAGAGATGGCGACAAAGAGGAAAAATGACGGACTGCAGCTTTAAGTAATATTTTTGGTTCTTTAAAAACAGATCGGTTTAATTCTCCATTCTCAAATATTTTGATAGAAATTTCACAAATATATTAATTTTATTTAAAATAAATAATTGGTTAGTCAAATGCTAAATTCTTTTAGTGACAAACACGTATATATAACTAAATTTAGACAAAATTAAATGTTGGATTTTAGTCAATTATTTTTGTATGTTCAACTCAAACCATCAAGTTAATGATAGTCTTTGTCTTCAGGTGTGAATTAGGACATTATTCATGACCTTGTTGGATCATTCACCGCCCACCTGCATATTGCCTTTCCAAACAAAAAGTGTCTTACACAATTTAAAATCAATCTATTGTTTAATGTGAACGATTAGTCCGGATGATTTTCAGATCATTTTTGAAGTAAACACTCTAAGCCGACAACATCCATTAGTCAAAAGTATTGTGGGAATATGTGAAGTTGGTCGTTTGTGGTCTTAAAATAGAAAATGTAAGTTTGAGTTTTTTGAATAACCACGCATAAATAATATTCTCTCAAAAATGCAAACATGTACATACATGTTGCTCACAGATTATGATAGCCATGTTCGTGCTAAATAGAGTGTAATTACACCTTTGCCATTAATATGTTTATAAGCAACTGAAAAAAATACAAATATCAGGGCATGTCAAAACATCTCAAGGACCCCAAAAACACCTTAGTCCCCAGAGGGTTAAGTCCCGTTCACGACCGCCCAGCGATTTTGTCACTGTATGTCGCTAGTCTCTGTACTGTGAAGTCGCTTGTGGGCGTTGGGAGTGCTGCCGCTCTAATTTGATTAGTTTACTGGCCATATCTAAATGCCATCACAAGTGATACAACTATATCATTAATTTGACTAGAAAATTATAGGCTCAAAAGAACATGGTATGCTGTTTGGGAGAGTGTTTTTATGTTACCATAGCAGTATTCAGTGGATTAAATCATTTACTAGATTAACGATCGATCAAGCAACAAATTAAACTCACTCATACGTGAAAATATCCAAAGATACAACGTAGTTCCACAGAAAGTTTTTTTATTACTCACTTTCTCTCCCATTCCCCAAGCAACAACCCGCAAAGAACCACAAGTCTCACAGACTCACGCGATCATAACATTCTCACAGACTCTCGCGATAATACATTCCCTCGCACATGAAGTTAACAATCTCCCTCTCTTCTTTAAATAAAAAAAACTAATGAACGGGTGACTTTTGACATACTAAAACATTGTCACCAAAATACAAACGTTTTTCAGAACACAGTAACATTTAAGTGAGCTTGAGTATTTAAACAAAACAAAAAACTGTACCAAGATAAATGCCTAGATATTACAGTTTCCATACACCCTCATACAGCGCTTTAAGAAGCATAAGTGAGGAAGCACCTTTCTTCGTCAAACAGTCAGCAAGTTGTGACTTGGCTTCTGACCAACGCACTTCTTTGATTTTGTTAGCATGTAGGAGCTCTTTGACACCGCTTATTTCTAATCTTAGTCTCTTCTCTGTGGCCTGTTTAGTAGACTTAAGAGCGTCAAACAGGGAATGGTTATCCGCAACACAAATAAGGGGGAGAGCATTAAGATCAGCTTTACCAGTGGCAAGCTCAGAGTAGAGCATAGCCAAGAACATAGCATTGTCAATACCATCTGACATGGCAAGGGTTTCTCCTGCCAGCGTGCTTCTTACCACACGTCTGATTTTCTTAGATTGCCAAAACAGAGAATTTTCCTGTTTTTTCCATGAGGGCAATTAAAGCCCCTACCTGTGTACCTCCATCTGGTAGATTGCCCAGTGAAGCATCACTGAAGACCACCAAACTCAAATCATCACTGTTGCCCAAGTGTTGAAACTTAAGTGTGACCTTCTCTGACTTAAGTTTACGGATCACTTTGTTCACTTCATGTATGGACTGAACAGTAGCATTCTTAATGTTGGATGCTAGGCTACATGTGTCAAACATAACATCTGGTCTTGTTTGTTTAGCAACCCACAGAAACTGTCCTATCTTGGACCTGAGTTGTTCTCTTTCTTTCTCGTTTAGTGGAGCCTCTCTCTGTACAGCATGTGCTTGCTTGTAAGTGAACTGGTTGTAGGTTTTCAATGTAACTGTGCTGATGCACCTGCACTACACCACCCACAGTAGCAATGTCCATCCATCCCCACATATGAAAAACTCTCATGCTCTTCACGACCCACATGAAATGCAGATTTAAGTACAGGGATGACATTAGTTACAAAGTGCTCTGAACCTGCCCCCCAAAAAAATCCTCCACATGGCATGCCAGTATTCCTGTCACCTCAGACTGCTCATTCTGCCAAAAAAACACTGCAGGATCAACCCGTGACATTTTACCACCACTGTTCAGCATGAGTTCTTTGACCTTGTTGTACCAGTAGAGGGAAGCGTCTGCAAGTCCATACACACATTTCTTTAGTTTCCACAACGCATTGTCCACGCCTGCTTCTGGTGGAGGACGAATGTAAATGTCTCTTGAGTTCCATTCCCTGCAAAAAGGCAGACTTAAAATCCATAGAATTTACTTTCCATTTGTTTTGACAAATAACAGCTAACAGCAGCCTGAGTGACTCTGATGCACATGTGGGAGAATCTTTCTGTAATTCATGAATATTGACTTCTTCAAAACCTCTCACCACAAGGCGAGCTTTAGGAACAATACCATTAGAAGTTTCCTTCAACGTACAGACCCATCTAGTAGAAATACATTTTTTGACCCTTGTCTGTGACCTCTTCGTAAACATTATTATTGAGCCAGTTTTCAATCTCTTGCTGTTTAGCAGCATCAAAAGAGATGTCTTTGGAAATGAGTACATCAGCATCGGTGTTATCACATTCAATGAGAAGATCATCGACATGTGACATGTCTAAAGCTTCCTTCTGACCCTCGCTGCCATTTGGTTCAAGATACTGAACATTGTACCAGTTTTTATGCCCTTTTGCTTTTCCTGCTCTGCCTAAAACTCTGGCAGTGTGCTTCGAACCATCATCTCTGTTTGTAAATGTCACTGTCTGACCTGTTCAGTTTGACACCAGTGGAACCCACTGTATTATTAGCATCACTCTCTGTCTCATTAATTTTTCTCACGTCTTGTCTATCATCGGTTTCTGTGTTTTCAGGGATTTGCACGTCTCCATTAACACTCGTTTCATCAGCTGAATTCTCTGACACATCTGTGTGTATTACGTTTTCATTACTATTTTCAGGAATATCTGGTAGTACAGGTTTATCCTCATCCTGTGCATTGACTTTATTCAGCCTGGACTGGTGTACTCTGACAAGAATCCCACCATGTCTGATAAACATTACAGAGCTATCCTGACCGATAACTACAGCAGGGCCTTTCCACTCTGGACTTTCCATCCTCCTCTCCACTCCGACTTCAACCAACCGGAACTGGACAAATACTCTGATTCATTTTGAACTTCTGACCTGTAATGCTCCTGAATCATAATCATACACTGTTCACTCATTGGCCAGAGGAGAACTGGCCCCCGACTGAGCCTGGTTTTCCCAAGTTTTTTTTTCTCCATTCTGTCACCTGATGGAGTTTTGGTTCCTTGCCGCTGTTGCCTTGCCTTCTGGCTTGCTTAGTTGGGGACGTTTAATATTCAACAATATTATAGATCTGCCTTAAAGGTGGACGATGATGAAATAGTTTTTTGTATTATTTTCATGTTATCACTGTGAAGCTGCTTTGATACAATCTTTATTGTAAAAAGCGCTATATAAATAAAGGTGACTTGTAGTGTTGTCACAGTACCAACATTTCAGTATTCGGTACCGATACCTGTGAAAATGCACGGTTCTCGGTACCAATTTCGGTACTAAAGCTAATTTAGATTAAATTTGCTTATATTAAAGTGTATATCCATTTGTTAGATAACATTAGATAAAATGACCTAACAATAGTTATATACACTGAAGCAATTATTCTCCTTGGGGTAATTTAAAAATGCAGCCTACTAATACATTTTTTTAAATCAAAAGTTGTATCTGTTCATGAACAATCAAGTGTTTGTATTAAATAACATTCACAAACATACATTAATGTTGTAAAAATATATTGTTCACTCAATGTGTTGATGTTAGATAAGGCATTAAGTAATGTTAATGAATGGTATCTTATTGCAGTGTTACCAACTAAACAGGAGATAAAACGTGTTTTGTTTGACTTGACTGTCCTTTTATTTAATCCAAAACTGCGTTCATATTTAAAAGGCCTTTTAAACTAGATACAACCGCACACGATACCACTTTAGGGGCCGTTCACATATCGCGTTTTATGCACGTGCAAATTCGTTATTTCAAATGTAGGCGCGCGGCTTATAATAGAAGCGTCTCAACAGGTCATGTGACAAAAAACCAGCGGCCTTTCCATAACAACATGGAAAGCTCGGCCGAAGAGCTGATCATAGCCAGTGGCGGAGCTAGACTTTTAAAAACAGGGGTGGCAAAGGGGGTGACAAGGTATTATTTTGGGGGGTCAATATACAAAGGTTTTCAATTACACTAAAAATAAATTATTTTCCACAAAATGTATATAGATTAAATTAAAGTTGTTTATTTTCCAAAATGTACACAATTATATAAGTATACAGCAAAAATAGAACAACAAGTATTCAAAGTGCTCCTTGGACTAATCAAGTCCAGTAGTAAACAAAAACTGACGTAAACTTGGACCTGTCAAAACAAGGCAGTTGTACATATTCAAATAACGTTATGTGCCACAAGAATAATAATAGAACAAGCGGGTTACATGAGCGCTGAGCGCCCGGTGATCGCCTGGATCTCACAACTCCGAAACGTCAGATAATTTTTTTTAAATAGGCGCTATATCTTTATAAACAAACCACAGATTTGAGCTTTAAACAACTACATTTCCGACTAAACAACTCTTAAAACTACATTTCGTGACACAATAACAGTACGTATTTTTACATTTCCCGCCTAGCACTTGCCTCTCCCAGAAGAAGCGGATTTCGCCTCGGACGCGCATCAATTTCGCTCCAAACGGTTGCTTTTTACGCGCGTGTATTTCGCTGTGGACGCGTGAATGCATTCAAAATGTTCAAGTGTCAAACTAGACGCTTTTTTTTTGACGCGCTATTCGCGTCCGGTGTGAACGCACAGTTAGTCAGTCAGTTTCCCGAGACTAGTAATGCTCATTGAAGTATTAATGCTAAGCACTACAGTGCAACGTCTCCCTTACTTCCCGTTAAAACAGTACTTAGTTTAATTTAACACCAATAAAAGCCGTACATAGCAAAACGCTCTTCATCGATCCTGTGTGTGCTGCCGCGTTGTTTTGGAGCCGTTTGGACTGGAGCACGTCACGAATGGGCTGCATGTCAGCTTAACCAATGAAAAGTGTAGCAGCAACAGCACACAAGCGTGCAGCGTAAGGATGCATTCACGTCCACTGGGTGATTTGGGAAATGTTTGCAAAAATCAAACAGTGTAGAAATCAATTAATTATTTAATGATACTTCCTCGTCATCATGGAGAGCGCAGTTTGCACCGCTTTCTCTTTTCCACAAGCGCGTGCTTTCCCGTTGCGTCTGCCGTTGCTATGCAACCATGAACAGCGTGCCTGAAAAACTAATTTGCCACGCGCAAAAAACGCGCTATGTGAACGATTCATTCCTCCTTTCTTGTCAACAAGTGGATTCAGAGCCACCGCCGGTCGCCATGTGTTTATGAAGAGGACGCAACTGTGCACCTTTCGGACAGCGCATCAAGAACCGGATTAATCCGATACTTCGGTACCACCGCTACTTAAGAAAAGCTGGTACCGTAACCATGTAATTTTTTTAGTACCGAAATGGTACCGAAGTACCGGGTCTTTTGACAACACTAGTGACTTGACTCTGTACTGTCTGCTCGTTTTGTAGTACACTCTGTCTCCTGTCTCATACTTTTCATCTGTAGGCCTGAGTTGCTTTTGTAAAGCTCTTCTTATTCTTTCTGAGCATTCCACCTCTGTGAACGCTCTTCTAGAAGCATGCAATGCTGCTAGGTGCTGTCCCTACTCTAGTACTCATAGAAGTGCCCTCTAGAGCAGGCAGTTTATCAACCAAAACGGAGGGAAGATTAGGACTGTGACCAAACACAAGCTAATGTGGACTATAACCATGCACATTAATCATACTGTTTTTGGCCATTAGAGCCCAGTCTAGAGCAGTCTGCCAGCCACAACCGTTTTCCCTTTTCACCTTCAGGAGGATCTCAGTCAGTGTCATGTTGTGTCTCTCCAGCAGCCCGTTGCTCCAAGGACTGTATCCCGCTGTAGTCTTCATCTCAGTGTTGAATTTTTCTGCCATCTCTCTTATCTCCTCATTGTTGAACTCACCACCGTTGTCTGTGTATATTCGTTTGGGGGAAACATGAACACTTATCCACGAGTGAATGAAGGAGTTGACGATCTCCGAGGCTTTCTTTGTTCTCACAATGTTTCCAGCGCTGAAGCGTGTGAAGTGGTCGATGATGTGGAGGTACATACGCCAGGTTCCAGCTCATGTAGATCCATTGCCACCGTCTCATTGTACTAAAGGCAAAACCAGGCTAAAGGCAAACCAACAGCAGGCCTGGGCTTGGTCCTGCTATATCTTTGACATACCTCACAGTCACGGATGATCTCTTGCAGAATAACCGGACAGTCTTTGTCAGTATTTCCAGAGCTGAGGATGAGCCGGTCTGCGGAGGCGTGGCCAAACTGCTTGTGGAGCTTCAGGAGAACTTTACGCTTCTCTTTTGTAGACATCTCTGCTGTGACGACAAGGATTTCACTTTCATTGGTGTCCGCTTCAGTATTACCATCTCTAATGTCAACACAATAGTGTCCCGAACTAGTGAGCTCAAGAGGCACTGTTTGCTTGAACATGACAACTCTGTCATTCTCCATGTCTAAAACAGTTCCTGCTCTCTTTAGAGACATTTTGCTCAGCAGTAAAGGAATATCAACAGGAACAACCTCCGTTTCAATGTGACATTTTGTTAGACCGATCTTAGCGGGAAGCTTCACCTTTCTGTTGGAGTGTACCACCTGACCATCACCAAATCTGAAAGGTCTGCAGCTTAAAGATTCTGTTTGCAGCAGTTTGTTTATTTGGCTTTGGGTCAGGTCTTTCATGTAACTATCCAGCCACTTCTCACCACAAACAGTACGTGTGCATGCAGTGTCAATGATAGCTGATCCCAGTGATTCAGTTAGGAAGATCTCAGAGTCCGTCATGACATTTGTAAACAGTGTAATGTTACACTCTTCCACATTTTCATCTTCTGCTAGCTTTACTTCATTTCTCCGATGAGGACAGTCTTTGGCCCAATGGTACGTGCTCTGACAAATGACGCATTTTGTTCTCTTACCATATTTGTCGAGTGGGTTTGTACCTTGCTGTGGCTGCCACTGTCTGCTCTGTGACGGGCCGTTGTTCCGTCTGAATTTTCCCGGTGGCCTCTGCTCCGTGAAAAACGCCGCATCTCAAATCTCGCTGCCGCCGCTTGCTCCACTGGTTTTTCCTCCGAAAATTCACTTCAACGCTGACTTCATGGATGCGAATGTCAAATCTGTGCACGCTGTTAGTGCTAGCTGCCTACTCTTCTTGTCGAGACAAGCCGTGTCCAGGAGTTTAAATGCTAACACAGCGTCAGGCAGGGTCATGTTGTACTTCTTCATGCGGTTGTATCTCTGCTCAAAGTCTATAATGTAGTCCGTCATGGACACCGCACTGTCTTTGGAAATCGAGGCGAAATGCTTCATAAGCGCGGTCTTTTTCTTCTCTCAAGAATACCGCGTCCAGCTTAGCTAGCAAGGTTTCCATACCGTCGTCTTTGTTTAGATCGTTCGCGGGTATTTCCAAAGCAGTCTCTCTGGCTCGCCCCTCGAGCCCCAGCACCACCGCGAGTGCCTGCTTTTTCTTGTCCAAGTCCGTAACAAGCCTCTAAATACTAACTTCATTTTTCCAGCACTCGTATGGTCGGGCTTCGTCAAGCTTAGGCGGTACTGTGTAGTTGGAAACCATCCTCTGCTACCATTGAAAATAGCCAAAGATACAACGTAGTTCCACAGAAAGTTTTTTTATTACTCACTTTCTCTCCCATTCCCAAGCAACAACCTGCGAAGAACCACAAGTTTCACAGACTCACACGATCATAACATTCTCACAGACTCTCGCGATAATACATTCCCTCGCACATGAAGTTAACAATACGGTCATAAATTACTAAAACGTCATTCGTATTTGACAAATAATAAATGTTCTTGTCTCTAATAGTCAACACAATGCAGGGGAAACTGTAAAGTGAACTGCAGCAGTGCTAAACTTTCATCAAAAACGTACAACACTCGAACTATAAATGCATGAATTAAACTCACTGAGACTGACGACAGTTTCTTTTCCATGCATCATTTTATTATATCCATGAATGTGGTTAGTCAAATCATATAAGTGAAATCGCCCCCGAACTCTGTCTTGCCTGCACTCCGAGATGGTGCACTCTAAAAAGTTTAACTATGATTTACTAAAAAAACTTACACTCAACATTTTTTTGTACATTTTAAAGCTCTGAAATAAATGAAATATACTGTAAATCTGAATGTATGAATTGAGTAAATGCAAGTAAAAATTAAGTAAATCTGAGTAACTGCATCTGGGTACATTAACAAATAAAATTTTGTAAAATGAAAAAACACACACACACACACACACACACACACACACACACACACACACACACACACACACACTAATTGACACTCCATACATATTGCATAGTACAGATCTCAGTAACAGTAAAACTAACCTATGATGTGAATAGTCTCATTTATTAAAGCAGATTTTGCACAAGACTGAATTTTAATATAGTGCAAATAAGAGATTATTTTTCCTGATTGAATGATACTTTAGATGTTTATGATCATGTTTTGTTATATTTTAGATCTCAATCTAATGACCCATCAAACATATTAATTTGTGCTTTAAGTTTGAACTTTCTCTTTAATAATGGATTCACTGCTAAACTGATCTGATCTGAACTGAGAGAGTGAAGTGTGTGTCATTGTTCTCTACAGGTTGAGTAAGTGTGGCGTCACAGATGAAGGTTGTGTTGCTCTGACTTCAGCTCTGAGATCAAACCCTGAACACCTGAGAGTACTGAGTCTGTCTGGGAATAAAATAGGAGAATCAGGAGTGAAGTTGCTCTCTGATCTGAAGGATGATCCACATTATAACTGGAGATATTACACTACTGTGAGTACATCTTTATTTCAAGCCTTTAAATTGACCCAATTTCAGTGACAGGTCTCATATGTGTGTAACTGGAGAATATAAGATAATAATTCAGCTTCACTTTAGTCTCTGTAAACTGTTTTTAATTCTGTGATGTGAATATGATCTATGAATAGGCTAGTAGGTCTATATGAATATTTTAATCTCTTACATGTTTACATGTACAACTTTTGTCTCAAATGGTGTTGAGGGTAGACGTGACTGAGTTGTCATGAGCAGATGTAAACACTCAGGAGAAGTTGGATGAGTTTGAACAGATGGAATATTTTTATTTACTCCAATTAAGGCGAGACACGGCAGGCAAAAACATCGTTTTTTTTTTCACTGGTCAATTTTGAGATTTTGGGCTATTTGTCTTCAATAACATGTCTTCTTTCAGACTTGTGGTGAAAAAAAGTCCAAAATACACATTTAGGTCTTTATTTTACTACACTTTGTCTTTTTGCGTCTGTAGATTTCTCTGAAATTCAACAAAAGTTGGCGTTCTAAATCAACGCGCTGCTCCGCGATCTCTCTCTGCTTCCTTTAATCATGCACATGTCTGGAAAGCTCTCTCTCTGCTGTACAATGCTGTCGGATCCAAATATGGTCATCTCCTTTTAATCAGTAACCAATCGTGAAAGTAAAATGGGCATTTAACCCTAAAAGCGAAATCTCATTGGCTGATGTCAATTTCTGACAACGTGATTCGTTCAGATGCATCACGTGACGCGCTCTGACATTTAGATGTGTGTTTTTGACTGTTTTTCTGCTCAGTTGAAGGCCATAAATGCTGTGTTTATAAGTTTTGATGTGATTTAGGTGGTTTGTATTGTTGTTGCTAATGATTTGATAAGATATTGTGTCAGTAAATAGTTGTTTCTACTAAAAAAGTATGATTTTTTACATTACAAATCTTTAAATGCCTTTTTCTCAAAATGACTTTTCTCTCATACTCCAAGTCTGAAATCTCCTCTTCAGTAGCACCTATACACACCAAACTTTCCAGTCTTGTACCTAGTTATATTATGAAGACAATTACAGAGGGATTTGTAAATATATTATTCCTAGCCTGATTTATATAACATTTTATTCCCCAAAACATGGCGAAAATACATTTTTTAAGGCTATTGACAGTATATTCTGATTTACAGGATAACAAAAGTAGATATCCATAAATCCCTCTGTAATTTTTTTCCCATCTAATATGTGAACACAATGAAAAAATAATTTTGAACCTGGCTTTATCCAATTCTGAGATTTCGTTTTTTTAAATATAGGCAAATTAGCGCATATTTAATTAGATAATGCCTAATTTGCATATTTAAACATTAAATTACAGAAAACTTGTAATACATTTTTTTCTCATCTTAATGTAGGTAATCAACTGGGAAAGTTTCATGGTGATATCTGCTAGTTAAAAATATTATCCTATTCACCTGTAGTGTCTCGCCTTAAGGCCAAAGAAAAGCAATAAAAAACAAAACAAAAAAAACATACTATTTAGTAAATAAATTAAATTGACATGAGAGTCAAAAAACAAAAACAATCAAAATGTTGCAGTTGCTTAGAAATTGACCTTTGCACAAGCCACTATACAGAGAGCATTGACAGACTTATGTCCTCTCACCACCTGCCCTCCTGAGAGATTGAAGCTACTAGTCTTTATAGGCATGAAGGCACCCCTGGAATTGTTATTTTTAAGTTTCTGTCAGTCTGAGGTGTTGTTGCTATAACGCGTTGCTATGGGTTACGTCAATTGCGTCAAGTTGTGCGTGTGTCTTGCTTCGGTCTCCGTTTTCGAGGTTCTAAAACTCCGGAGTGTGTGTGGATGGCAGGCATAACCGTAGCAAAAGATAGGCGTTTTTAAAATGAAAAATGCACTAGTGTAAACGTAGGTATCCCACAGTCTGCTCGGGAACCGATGCTCTCCTCTTTTTAGTGAGTATATGGCTCAACGGCAGGGAAAAAAATAAACCAAACAATTGCTAAATTTGTTATAATAAAAGGTTGTGTGTCAATTCAATTAAAAATCCACATAACACATATTTTTAAATATTACTTAATCTCTCTCTCTCTCTCTCTCTCTCTCTCTCTCTCTGCAATTTTATTCTTTTGATTTGATTCCGATCTTGATTCAATTTCGATTAATTTGGATAAATATTAGGTAGCCTAACTTACATTCTTTTCTTTTTTTTCAAGAAAAAAAATCTCATCTAATGCTGTAAACATACAGAGAGCCCTGTCAGCTGGTATTATTATTAAAGGTTAAATATGATGTCACGTCACATTTACAAGTGCTAAAGCGATATTTATTGTTTGAATGTCGTAATACAATTTACAGAATCGGAGAGCTGAGAATTTGCTTATCAAAACTAACCTTCTCTTTGTTGTCTGTCAGTGTCAGTGTCCTCTTTGCTTCGCGATTTTTCCCTGCGTGAGAAAAGTGTTTTTCAGTTTACTTTTCACTGAGCTCGAATAGCTTCAGCTATTGACAGAAATTCTGTCAATCAAAAGGAGATGACAGACCCTCCAATCACCACGCAGACGCCCGGAGTCCGGGGCCCGCCCACTCCTCCATTCCCCCCAGAGACGCTGAGCGTCCGTGGGCGGGACATAATCACAGCATTTATCCAATAGAGCTGGTAAGTCCCGCCGCCTCCGCTAACCCCCGCTGGACCTCAAAGTTGAAAAACCGTCAATGCAAGTGAATGGGAGAAAATAATTATTTTCTGGTCCCGTTTGAATTGTGCCATGAATTTGAACATATGTTGACTGTGAATTTTTTATATAATCTTTCGTGTGAAAAATGCTACAATTTAGCGGGTAGAAGTTTGATACGGGTAGACTTTGTGTGAGAGCACTTTGTGGACTACAACTCTTCGCTGCTTTCGGCGCGTTTGAAACGTCAACACCACTAGCTCACGGATCCCGCTAGACATGGCTGTGTCTTTGGTGCACTTCACCGCCTTCTTTCAGGGAGAGGACAAAATCGTTGAGGTTGGCGAAAACCACGGGTAAGTCAACTTTATGTGGTGACGTCACATAGGCGACATGTAGTCTTTCTCGTTATGTCTTTTCCACAACTGCTAGCCGACGAATCATACCATATACTGTCAAACTTGTAACATGAAAGATTATATAAAAAATTCACAGACAACATATGTTCACATTCATGGCACAATTCAAACGGGACCAGAAAATAATAATTTTCTCCCATTCACTTGCATTGACGGTTTTTCAACTTTGAGGTCCAGCGGGGTTTTACGGAGGGGGCGGGACTTACCAGCTCTATGACCGTCTAGTTTCGGAGCACTGAAAAAAAACTGTTCAAAGCAGCCCCATTGAAGTCAATGGACGCTCGGCTTCAACAGGGAAATGCACTGTGACGCTGCGGGAATGAATGAGAAGGAAATCGAGTCAGCTGACCAGCTGCTGATTCTGAACGAACTCGTCTTCGAGATGAACGTGTTCTAAAGCATTTTTAGTCAATAAAATGTTAACAAAATAGTACATATATTTGACCTTTAATTGTTGACATTATAGGGGAAGCCGAGCTTCCCTTGCAGTCTTAAAGAAATCGCCACTGATATATATATATATATATATATATATATATATATATATATATATATATATATATATGCCCCTTTTTACATTTGAGCCCCTGCCCCTGAGGAACTCTCTGCACGTCCCTCCATGGTTTTAAACAGTAAAATATGTATTGATAGTAGTAGCTATAGCATATAAATCACCGTAGCATTAGATGTTAAAAGTGTGCACACGAATTCTATGGGATTTCTGTGGGGGTTTTGATGAAAGGCTAAGTTAAAGGGCATATTGCAGGTTAGAGTACCCAGTGAGCCAATGTATAAATAAAACTCTATTTAGGCTTCTGGAGTCGTTTTTGTGAGAAAATTTTACTTCCGCATTTGAAAACCGCCAAACCGGAAGTGACGTAACATGAGGGAGCGCGGTCAAAGTAAACAATAGGAAAGCAATTGATTGCAATGACAGTTCGGACGCTGAGGAAATTGTAGCCTAAATGTTTATGACGGACCTCAGCCATATAATTATGTGCCTCATATGAAGCCAAGAGACAGGTCAGGATTAGACAAAACAACGGTCAGAGGAGACGCATTGAGCTGTGGTGTGAGGAGAACAGGGCAGGGGTCTCGGTGAGAGAACAGTGTTAGCTTATAGATGTATTCACGTTAGCCGACGATATGTATAACACTATGCTCAGATCACAATATTGTAATTATGTGTCAGGCAATAGTAAAGCTAGTATTTAGACCCTTAACCTGCATGTGTGTGTCAGCCATTAGGAGACAGTTTCCAGAGAAAGAGGGACATTATAAAGGCCCCATTTGGTGATAATGAATAAAAAAATAATCACAATCACAACTTTCTTACTGTATAAAAACTTTATATGTAGAAGCAGCCAACACAAACATTAAAATTCGGAGTGCAGATTGAAAATGAACATAATATATTATTTTATAATAATACTAAGTGTCGGCTGCAGACTTGCAAGACATTACAAGTTTATGGAGGATACGTTAATGAATTAAATTAAGACAAGGCACATTTTGTAAAACAAATGTACAATAAGTGATCTCTGACGGATCCGTGAGCGTCATGTTTCCCGCCGGTGGCCGACCCACATGCTGACGGAGGACCCGGGCGACCCGATGAAGGTTGCCGGGACAGTGTGCACATATCGCCGTCATCATATAACGTAACGTTAACTCATCATATCGCCGGGATTATAATCATGCAGTCTATAGTGAACGCTACACACTACCGCGTTTTTCAAAGCAGACGCAGAAGCGAAGGCCGTCTCTTACCCTGCACAAAACGCACACAAACACGGAAGAAAGCACCATCCTTTTTCTTGTTCGGAAACACTCGATGTCCTGACAGTCCATAATTCACAGTCATTTATCACTATAATTATTAATTGAAATACAATAACCACCGAAAACACACTGAATCACGACCGCTTCAACATAATACCAGCCTATTCTGCACTGAGCGAACGCAGCGCCCGGCAAACGACTCCCCATTGTGACGTAATATGACGCGGTGGTGTGAAAAAAAAGCGTTTTTTTCAACACGGTCAAGGAAACTGTCACGTTTTCTACTAAATTTGTGCCCTTATGTCTGGCAAAACAATTTTTTATCGTGCATTTACTTTTCATATGGTATTTTCATACAAGGTTATATATTAATTCTGAAGAAAAAAACCCCCCTGCAATATGCCCTTTAATGGCTGATTAGAAACAGTATGAGGATTAGCAGAACACATTGACACGCTAGACAAACAAATACAGGCAACATTTGCACTCAGTCTTTGTGGACTGGCATAGGTAGTGCATCGCTGCCGTGACGGTAGATATGCGCCCTGTCACAAATGGAATGAATTAATTCCAATTTTGTTTTTTCCTGAAATGATCTCCAGATGTGATGTGACTCAGTAATGTCTCACACTCATATGTGTCTGTCTGTGTGTTTTATTGTAGGACTCTGTGTTTAGACGTCAGTTCAGTTTCCTCAGGATCAGCTGATGGTGAATAAAGAGCCGCTACAGAGACTGAAGACACAGAAACACACAGCGATCACACTGACGTGTGGTGTGTGTGTGACTTCACACCAGTTTCTTGTTTTATAGTAATGTGCTGAAAATAGCAGCTTTGAATTGTTTAAAATTTGTTATATATTGATTACAATGTAGATGTGAAACACTCAAGATACGTGGCAAACGGTTAAAGCAAAGTGAAAACAAGCCTTAGATCGCGTGTCCACCAAAGCGTTTTTAGCCAGCTGAAATCGCCAAGCTGTGTACGCTTGAGAGCGTATTTGGCAACAAAGATTATGAAAATAATTTCACTGAACATTTATTTCTGTCAATTTTATTTTATTTTATTAATCTATGCATTCTTTGTATTTTATTTTTGTAAAACATAGTGCTTTATTACTATTAGGAAGAATTTCTTTAAAAAATTGTTTATAAGACCATTGCTTTGTTTTATAAGAGTTGCTTTGGATAAAATGTAAATGTAATTCACCTCAGATCCTGCAAATAAAACAAACTAGATCATTGAAATTCAACTCTGTGTGATCAAATAAGGTCTATTCTATGTGAAAGATTGTTTCTGTCGGTATGTATTTTTAATAATGTTAAAGTAGTGATTTTTATGAATTTGAAGTACTTGTCCATTTCGCTTGCAGAGACTCCGCCCACAAGCTCTTCTGATTGGCTGTGACTCGAGATTGATTTAGTCGTGTTGTCATGTTCCCTTATCGTATCGGGTCTGATTTCACAATGAATTCAAGTTCAGAAACAAGTGCTATTAGCCATTTTTGTAATTGTACATGTGTATGTAAGAATAGTTTCACAGATAATTCTCTCAAATGTCACAATTTATGCAAGATTTACAAGCAACAAAAAACATTGCTTTTACAATTTACAATGTAAGTCAATAGAAATGTTCAACTTTATGACATTGCACAGTACACTTCATCAAATATAACACTATAAAACCTGTAAAATATGTCGGTAGTGATTGCATATTGGTTGTAGATCAGGGTTGCTGACAGTAACATTTATTAAGTCGAACCCCTAACTGAACAAGATTGTGTCCTAAATTAAAGCAATGAATGCCATATCCCTGTAAATCTCTTTGGATGAAAGAAATCTGCTCA
>JARPMJ010009123.1:0-29419 GCA_033366665.1 Phoxinus dragarum | reverse complement strand
TTACAGCAGTGTTGAATGTATGATGCAGATTTTTATATTTTTGATGTATCTATTCTAAAACACAATACACAGGATCATGATAGCTGTAATACGTCTGTAGAACTCCTGCTCTGACGTTTGAGTTTGCGCCACTTATGAACACAGGGTCCAGAAGAGTGTTTTTTTCTGTTGTCCCGGTGCTAATTAGCTGTGTGTATCCTTTATCTTCAAACAAATTGAGAATAGGTTTGTTGCAATGAGAAAGCTGATCTTCATTGAAGTCGCCACAAACGATCAGAGGCTTGAAATCGATGATCTCCAGAGATGTCAAGAGGGCATTCAGATGTGCCAAAAACTCTGCCAAATTATAACTTGGTGGTCTGTAGATTACAGCAAGAAGTGCTGGTTTGGGGGCTTCTATCTTCAAAACCAAATATTCCAAGTCAGTAACATTCTGTATGTACATCAGAGGACGAACTTGAAAGCTGTTCTTCAAATAAATGGCCACTCCACCACCATTCTTGTTTGCCAAGTGTGCATAGTTTGTGTAGGATGCATGCCTGTTGCGTTTGTACATGGTGTATCCATCCAGATGTAGATGTGCAGGTACAGCTGAGCCTGACAGGTGCGTTTCAGTGAGGCACAAAACATCAGCCAAGAGAAGCTCATGGTGGCATTTTAAATCATCCATATGACACTCCAGTCCCTCTGTGTTGTGATGAATGATTTTAAGAGCTGAATTCAGGTTGGAATCCTGTACAATATGTAGGATGGGTTGGATACTGTGAAAATCCGCTCTTGGCATGTTCTCCAAGGAGGCACTTATTTCTGGATCACAGAAGACTTTCTTTTCATCGAAGTCAGTAATGTGCAGTCCACTTAGTGATGTTGTTCTGCTGAGTGCAACGTATGCCATGCCTGATTCGAATATGTGCTTCAGAGATACAACAGCGCGATCAGTCGTCATTCCTTGCACTTTATGGATGGTACATGCGAAAGCAAGCTTCATGGGAAATTGTCTTCGAACTGTTCCTTTTCTTTTCAGTGGTTCCTCTGACCTCTCAATATAGACAATGTTGTTGTCTCCATCAGGTGCTTTGTTGCGATGTTTCTGTCCAGCAGTCACATTATCTAAATGAAGACCAATTAATTGAACAAATCCATCTCGGGTATGGGCTTTTGCCACCTTGGCAAAGGTGCCGTTAACCAATCCATCTCCTACATCAATATTTCTGGTTAGCATCACCCGTGCACCAATAGCAATCTGTAGTGTGTCAATAAGGTCACGATTGTCTCCTTTAAATGGTGTCGCTTGCCTTTTCATTTCTCCTGTTCTGGGATCTTTTTTGTAATCATGTGCATCAATGTTAATGATATTTGAAAAGCGGGAGGATATGGCTTCAGTGTTGTGCTTGTCTACCTCTTTATTGGTTGCATAGATGTGCAATGCATCAGTGGGACACTCTTCAGGGGAGGATCTTATTACAGTTTCTAACATGCACCTGTCTGCATCCGTCAGCTTCTCGTGCTTCTTTTTTACTCTCAGTCTGTTGAGCAGCTCAGCATATGCCAGATCATCTCTCTGTCTCATGATCTGAGTCATAGTTATCATTTGAAAATGATCTGTCCAGAAGTCCAGCGCATGGTCCTCATACACACAGAGGGGTTTTGCTCTTCCCACAGGTGGTAATTGATAATAATCTCCCACAGCTAATAAAGATAAACCACCAAAAGGTTTCTGGTTTCCTTTAATCTGTTGCAGTCTCCAGTTCACATAGGCAAACAACTGTTTTGACACCATTGAGATTTCGTCGATAATTAAAATGTGTGCATTAGAAAGGTCTGCCCTGATTTCATCCAAGCTGTTTCCCAGGCCTTGGTATGGAGGCTTCAAGCTTCTTGGGAGTTTCAGGAGACAGTGCAGTGTTTTCCCTGAGATGTTAAATGCAGCGGTTCCGGTGAATGCTGTTAAAAGAACAGTTGGCTTGGAAATGTCAGTATGCTCTCGTATGCATGGTAGTCTGCGCAGAATCTTGGTTGCTTCTGCATAAATAGATTTGATAACGTGTGATTTACCAACTCCTGCTCCTCCATTCAAAAAATACAGAAATTGCTGTGGGTTTTCACCAGAGACACATCTTTTGCACCAGTCTCGGACTGCATAAAATATGGAAGCTTGTGTTTGATTCAAGCTCTGGTACATTTTGCGAATCTGTGCAGGATTTTGTTGTGTAGCTTCCACGAGTGGCATGGCTGTGTTACTGACAGAGGTAGATGCTGTGTATTCAGGAATATCGTCCTGCTCGTTCACATCATTAGGATCAGTGGGTTCTCGTTCCGATATGCTCTCCAAACGGATCAGTTCATTTGCTGGAGCCAATGTAGTCCATGCATCTTCAACTGGACCATTCTGTTCAAAATCCTCAATAGCCTGTTCTATAGCCTCATTATGTTTTTCATATTTCTCACAGTTTTCGTTTACAATATTGCACACACGCTGCAGTTCATCAGTTCCTGTTAGTTTTACAGAAGCGAACGCATAAAATGATTCGTATGTCGGAAATCTTGTGGACTTCAGCTGCTTATCTGATCGATATGGCAAGTAAAGTTTTAGAAAAGTTCCAAAGAATTTTTCTGGGTTTTTCTGCTGTGAAAAACGGGCAAATCTGATGACAGCAGGTTTTCCTCTTGTTCTTTTCTGTATGTGTCCCAAGTTTTTTTGAAGTTGCAAAACATTTTTACCTTTTTTTTGTCCTGCATAGACAATGCGGTATTCACTTGCAAATTCAGCCATGCACATGTTCTGAAATTCAGGTCTGTTTGGTCTGGCCTTGTACTTGTCTGGCAATCCTGTCATCCACACGTTCTCTATGTCATCATCCATAGTCTGCAAGCAGCTCATCGGTAAACTCATCTTTACAGCGTTGTCATCTGTAGGTATGAATATGACAGCACGTGATGATGATTTTAACTTCAGACTGCATGTGCGAGCGACTGCCTCCTGAGCACTGACTTCTCTGTTCTTTGAATATGCATTCATGACCTGCTTCATGCACTCACGTTCAGACAGGTTATCATGGCTTGAGTCTTTTATCACTTTTTTAAGGTAATCACTCATCTCATGTTCAGCTTTTGAAATGTACGAGACAATATACATGATACAGCTGTAGGGGTTCAGAATTAACTGTATGTCCATGTTTGCATCCCAGGCTCTTAACAGCAGTGGATTATAGCCGTTCACCCAGCAGTCCTGTGGTCGTCTCTCCATGAATATTGAACTTGATGTAGAAATAGTAAAAATATGTTTCTTATACTCTTCATACGTCATGTTTACTTTATGAAGTAGCTGTGTAACGGTATCAAAACTCTGAGTTGCGTCATTCAGTAGATCCCACACTTTTTGTAGCTGTTCTTTTGCAACACTGACATCATTTCTTTCCTCTGCTTCATTCCCTTCATCAGACTGATCTGCAGGAGGAGGCCTGGGCCGGGATATCATGGTTCTGTTAATGGGTGGTTTAGGAAATCCAAACCGGCAGTGCTTCTTGTTCTTTCTACAGGATTTTGAGTGGTTACGACTGTGCATCTGTACTTCACTCACAATTTTATGTAGTTCTTGGTCTCTGTCTGGGTCTGGTAATTTGCATGAGATGTATTTATCAATGAAATCACACACATCCTGATCTTGATCTTTTTCAAACTCTGGAGCATCTTTCACCCAAAATAAGCAGTGAATGTGCGGAGAACCACGTAGCTGGAACTCTACTCTGTAAAAGAAGTCAATTACCTCACCGATAGGTCGAGCAGGTGAATTGATCAAATCTCTCATCAAGGCTTCAACTCGTTTTTCAAACATCCGCATGGCTGTGACAGGGTTGCTTCTGAGGATTTCACATTTTTCAGACCAGTCTAATTCAGCAAAGTTCACGGTTTCACCTTGTTGTGCTTTAATAGCAGTAATCACATCAGGCCATCTCATCTCAGCAGCACTAAACGTACAGAAAAATGTAGGAGTGCCCAGCTGTCTCAGCATAGCAAACAAATCACGGAGAGATTTCTCCCAGTATGCTGGAGTCCCTCTTAATGGTTGCATGAATCGTGTAGCTTCCTTATTTATTACAAGCTTTTCTAACTCGTGCTTGTCCTGCAGCATTGAACAGTTTATTCTGCGTCCATCACGGGTCATTAAGTTGGCTTGGAAAAGCCAACTTACTGAAATCCTATTTAAACTTATTATTAAGTTGGCTTGTGAAAGCCAACATACTGAAATCCTATTTAAACTTATTATTATTCTTCTTCCAAAACTGTTGACTCTATCTCGTCCTAGAGCTTTAACTCTACATACTCCAAACTCGGCTCAGACACTCAAACTGTTCTGAAGTTAGTTGCTATATCTTTTCAGACTGATCGGACTTACGGTTTTCCTATAAATGACGATCAAACTCGGAAAAAACTCCCATTGACTTAACATTGCGGAATGTTCAGATTTTCAAACTCCCCAACTGCCAAAATTCAAATCAAAATCCCTTGAAAGCCTAGACTAAATCAAACTGCCATTCTATACACTAAATGAGCCATTGAGACTCATTTAAACTCATTAAACTCATCTATCTATCCACCTCAAACTATTTTAAACTTCAAACTAATTTAAACTTCAAACTTATTTAAACTTTTTATGAATAAAAACTATAAAAACTCGCTCGTAGGCACAAGGCCGCAGGCCTTGTGCCTCACCTTAGCCCTAACTCCAGGATGCTAATATACACTAAACTCTGAACTCTTAGACTCATGTAAACTCATCTATCTATCCACTTCAAACTAATTTAAACTTTTAACTAATTTAAACTTTTTATGAATAAAAACTATAAAAACTCGCTCGTAGGCACAAGGCAGGCCTTGTGCCTCACCTTAGCCCTAACTCCAGGATGCTAATATGCACTAAACTCTGAACTCTTAGACTCATGTAAACTCATAAACTCATCTAACTATACACTTCAAACTTATTGAAACTTAACTAATTTAAGCTTTTTATGAATAAAAACTATAAAAACTCGCTCGTCTCCTTACCTCAACCCTAACTAAACTCTAAACTCAAAAACTCTTGACTGTGTGTGTGTGTGTGTGTGTGTGTGAGCAAGTTAGTGTGTGTTAGAACACCCTAGCAACACCATAGTAACCACCCATAACACCCTAGCAACCACCCAAAATACCTTAGAACTCCCTAGCAACCACCCAAAATACCTCAGAACTCCATAGCAACACCCTAGCAACCACCCAAAATACCTCAGAACTCCCTAGCAACACCATAGCAACCACCCAAAACACCTTAGAACTCCCTAGCAACACCCTAGCAACCACCCAAAATACCTCAGCACTCCCTAGCAACACCCTAGCAACCACCCAAAATACCTCAGAACTCCCTAGCAACACCCTAGCAACCACTCAAAATACCTCAGAACTCCCTAGCAACACCCTAGCAACCACTCAAAATACCTTAGAACTCCCTAGCAACACCCTAGCAACCACCCAAAATACCTCAGAACTCCCTAGCAACACCCTAGCAACCACCCAAAATACCTCAGAACTCCCTAGCAACACCCTAGCAACCACCCAAAACACCTTAGAACTCCCTAGCAACACCCTAGCAACCACCCAAAATACCTCAGAACTCCCTAGCAACACCATAGCAACCATCCATAACACCCTAGCAACCACCCAAAATACCCTAGCAACCGCCTAGCAACCACTCAGAACACCTTAGCAACCCTCTAGAAACACCCTAGTAACTTTAAACTACTTCAAACTATACTTTAAACTATTTTAAACTGTAAACTACTTCAAACTTCAAATCACTTTAAACTAATTTAAACTTTAATCTACTTTAAACTATTTTTAACTGTAAACTACTTTAAACTACTTTAAACTAATTTAAACTTTACACTAATTTAAACTTCAAATTACTTTAAAGTTCAAACTATTTTTAACTGTAAACTACTTTAAACTTTAAACTATTTTAAACTTTACACTAATTTAAACTTCAAACTAATTTAAACTTCAAACTAATTTAAACTTCAAACTTTTTTAAACTGTAAACTACTTTAAACTTAAATCTACTTTAAACTGCTTTAAACTTTAAACTAATTTAAACTTCAAACTACTTTAAACTTTAAACTTTTTCAAACTATCTGGTCCAAACTTTCACAAGCCAACTTAAAGTTTGTTTCAACGAACTTTTTAATCTAGTTATTATTATTCTTCTTACCTAAATTTCTGACTCTATCTCCTCCTAGAGCTTTAACTCTACAAACTCCAAACTCGGGTCAGACCTTCAGACTGTTCTGACTTAGTGTGCTATATCTTTTCAGAATGATTTGACTTTCAGTTTTCATAAAAATTAATATTAAAAACCATAAAAATCCCATTGACTTACATTGGAGAGTGCTCAAATTGAGCCAAGACTACGGTGGCCCATTAGTGCACAAGCCAAAAACTCAAAATTAAACTCCCTGAAGCCCTAGACTCAATTAAACTATACCATTCTATCTATCTATCTATCTATCTATCTATCTATCTATCTATCTATCTATCTATCTATCTATCTATCTATTTACAAACTATATCTATCTATCTATCTATCTATCTATCTATCTATCTATCATCTATCTATCTATCTATCTATCTATCTATCTATCTATCTATCTATCTATCTATCTATCTATCTTCAAACTATATCTATCTATCTATCTATCTATCTATCTATCTATCTATAAACTATATCTATCTATCTATCTATCTATCTATCTATCTATCTATCTTCAAACTATATCTATCTATCTATCTATCTATCTATCTATCTTCAAACTATATCTATCTATATATCTATCTATCTATAAACTATATCTATCTATCTATCTATCTATCTATCTATCTATCTATCTATCTATCTATCTATAAACTGTATCTATCTATCTATCTATCTATCTATCTATCTATCTATCTATCTATCTATCTATCTTCAAACTATATCTATCTATCTATCTATCTATCTATCTATCTATCTATCTATCTATCTATAAACTATATCTATCTATCTATCTATCTATCTATAAACTCTATCTATCTATCTATCTATCTATCTATCTATCTATCTATCTATCTATCTATCTATCTTCAAACTATATCTATCTATCTATCTATCTATCTATCTATCTATCTATCTTCAAACTATATCTATCTATCTATCTATCTTCAAACTATATCTATCTATCTATCTATCTATCTATCTATCTATCTATCTATCTATCTATCTATCTATCTATCTATCTATCTATCTATCTATCTTCAAACTATATCTATCTATCTATCTATCTATCTATCTATCTTCAAACTATCTAATCCATCTTTCTTTCTTTCTTTCTTTCTAACTAATCCTTCTTTCTTTCTAACTAACTAATCTTTCTTTCTTTTGTTCTTTCTTTCTTTCTAACTAATCCATCTTTCTTTCTTTCTTTCTAACTAATCCATCGTTCTGTCTAACTAAATAATCTTACTTTCTTTCGTTCTTTCTTTCTTTCTAACTAATCCATATTTCTTTCAATCTTTCTTTCTTCTTTCTTCTTTCTTTCTTTCTTTCTTTCTTTCTTTCTTTCTTTCTAACTAATCCATCTTTCTTTCTTTCCAACTAATCCATCAATCTTTCTTTCTTTCTTTCTAACTAATCCATCTTTCTTTCTTTCCAACTAATCCATCTTTCTTTCTTTCTAACTAATCCATCTTTCTTTTTCTTTCTAACTAATCCATCTTTCTTTCTTTCTAACTAATCCATCTTTCTTTCTTTCTTTCTTTCTTTCTTTCTAACTAACTAATCTTTCTTTCTAACTAATCCATCTTTCTTTCTTACTAATCCATCTTTCTTTCTTTCCAACTAATCCATCTTTCTTTCTTTCTTTCTTTCTTTCTTTCTTTCTAACTAACTAATCTTTCTTTCTAACTAATCCATCTTTCTTTCTTACTAATCCATCTTTCTTTCTTTCTTTCTTTCTTTCTAACTAATCCATATTTCTTTCAATCTTTCTTTCTTTCTTTCTTTCTTTCTTTCTTTCTTTCTTTCTTTCTTTCTTTCTTTCTAACTAATCCATCTTTCTTTCTTTCCAACTAATCCATCAATCTTTCTTTCTTTCTAACTAATCCATCTTTCTTTCTTTCCAACTAATCCATCTTTCTTTCTTTCTTTCTAACTAATCCATCTTTCTTTCTTTCTAACTAATCCATCTTTCTTTTTCTTTCTAACTAATCCATCTTTCTTCTTTCTAACTAATCCATCTTTCTTTCTTTCTTTCTTTCTTTCTTTCTTTCTAACTAACTAATCTTTCTTTCTAACTAATCCATCTTTCTTTCTTACTAATCCATCTTTCTTTCTTTCCAACTAATCCATCTTTCTTTCTTTCTTTCTTTCTTTCTTTCTAACTAATCCATCTTTCTTTCTTTCTTTCTTACTAATCCATCTATCTTTCTTTCTTTCTTTCTTTTTAACTAACTAATCTTTTTTTCTTTCTAACTAATCCATCCATCTTTCTCTCTTTCTTTCTAACTAATCCATCTTTCTTTCTTTCTTTCTAACTAATCTATCTTTCTGTCTAACTAACTTTAACACAACACAACACTACACAACACTACACTACACTACACAACACCACTACACAACACTACACTACACAACACTACACTACACTACACTACACTACACTACACTACACAACACTACACGACACTACACTACACAACACTACACTACACGACACTACACTACACAACACTACACAACACTACACAACACTACACAACACTACACTACACTACACTACACAACACTACACAACACTACACTACACAACACTACACTACACTACACTACACTTTACTACACAACACTACACAACACTACACTACACAACACTACACAACACTACACTACACTACACTACACCACACCACACTACACTACACTACACTACACAACACTACACTACACAACACAACACTACACTACACTACACAACACTACACAACACTACAGTACACTACACTACACCACTACACAACACTACACTACACTACATACCACTACACTACACAACACTACACAACACTACACTACACTACACTACACAACACTACACTACACTACACTACACTACACACACAACACTACACAACACTACACAACACAATACTACACTACACTACACAACACTACACTACACAACACAACACTACACACATACCACTACACAACACTACACAACACTACCACTACACTACACAACACTACACTACACAACACTACACTACACAACACTACACAACACTACACTACACAACACTACACTACACTACACAACACTACACTACACTACACAACACTACACTACACAACACTACACTACACTACACAACACTACACAACACTACACAACACTACACTACACTACACTACACAACACTACACTACACAACACTACACTACACTACACAACACTACACTACACAACACTACACTACACTACACAACACTACACTACACAACACTACACTACACTACACAACACTACACTACACAACACTACACTACACTACACAACACTACACTACACAACACTACACTACACTACACAACACTACACAACACCAACACTACACAACACTACACTACACAACACATACCACTACACAACACTACACAACACTACACAACACTACACAACAGCAACACTACACAACACTTCACTACACAACACTACACTACACTACACAACACTACACTACACTACACTACACAACACTACACTACACAACACTACACTACACTACACTACACAACACTACACTACACAACACTACACTACACTACACAACACTACACAACACTACACAACACTACACTACACAACACTACACACTACACAACACAACACTACCACTACACAACACTACACACACTACACAACACTACACTACACAACACTACACTACACAACACAACACTACACAACACTACACACACTACACAACACTACACTACACAACACAACCACTACACACAACACTACACTACACAACACTACACTACACAACACAACACTACACTACACAACACTACACAACACTACACTACACTACACTACACTACACTACACAACACTACACTACACTACACAACACTACACTACACTACACTACACACACACTACACAACACTACACTACACAACACACAACACTACCACTACACAACACTACACAACACTACACTACACAACACTACACTACACTACACTACACAACACTACACTACACAACACTACACTACACTACACAACACTACACTACACTACACAACACTACACAACACTACACACTACACTACACAACACTACACTACACAACACAACACTACACTACAGAACACTACACACAACACTACACAACACTACACAACACTACACTACACAACACTACACTACACAACACTACACAACACTACACAACACTACACTACACAACACTACACTACACTACACTACACTACACTACACAACACTACACTACACTACACAACACTACACTACACAACACTACACTACACTACACAACACTACACTACACAACACTACACTACACTACACAACACTACACTACACAACACTACACTACACTACACAACACTACACTACACAACACTACACTACACTACACAACACTACACAACACTACACAACACTACACTACACAACACTACACTACACAACACAACATACCACTACACAACACTACACAACACTACACAACACTACACTACACAACACTACACTACACAACACTACACAACACTACACTACACTACACAACACAACACTACACTACACAACACTACACAACACTACACACTACACTACACAACACTACACTACACAACACAACACTACACTACAGAACACTACAAAACACTACACTACACTACACTACACAACACTACACTACACTACACTACACAACACTACACAACACTACACTACACTACACAACACTACACAACACTACACTACACAACACTACACTACACACACAACACTACACTACACAACACTACACTACACAACACTACCTACACTACACTACTACACAACACTACACTACACAACACTACATTACACTACGCAACACTACACAACACTACACTACACAACACTACACTATACTACGCAACCCTACACTACACAACACTACACTACACAACACTACACAACACTACAGTACACTACACAACACTACACTACACAACACTACACTACACAACACTACACTACACAACACAACACAACACTACACAACACTACACAACACTACACTACACTACACTACACAACACTACACTACACTACACAACACTATACTACACAACACAACACTACACAACACTACACTACACAACACTACACAACACTACACTACACTACACTACACTACACTACACAACACAACACTACACAACACTACACTACACAACACTACACTACACAACACTACACTACACAACACTACACAACACTACACTACACTACACAACACTACACTACACAACACTACACAACACTACACTACACAACACTACACAACACTACACTACACAACACTACACTACACAACACTACACTACACTACACTACACAACACTACACTACACTACACAACACTACACTATACGACACAACACAACACTACACTACACTACACAACACTACACTACACAACACTACACTACACAACACTACACACTACACAACACTACACACTACACAACACTACACTACACAACACTATACTACACAACACTACACTACACAACACTACACTACACTACACTACACACTACACTACACAACACTACACAACACAACACTACACTACACTACACTACACTACACTACACAACACTACACAACACTACACTACACAACACTACACTACACTACACTACACCACACAACACTACACTACACAACACTACACCACACCACACCACACTACACAACACTACACTACACTACACAACACTACACAACACTACACTACACTACACAACACAACACTACACCACACTACACAACACTACACTACACAACACTACACTACACTACACTACACAACACTACACTACACTACACAACACTACACTACACAACACTACACAACACTACACTACACTACACTAACACTACACTACACAACACAACACAACACAACACAACACTACACTGCACTACACAACACTACACTACACCACACAACACTACACTACACTACACTACACAACACTACACAACACTACACTACACTACACTACACTACACAACACTACACTACACTACACTACACAACACTACACAACACAACACAACACTACACAACACAACACTACACAACACTACACAACACAACACAACACAACACAACACAACACTACACAACACTACACTACACTACACTACACTACACTAAACAACACTACACTACACTACACAACACAACACTACACTACACAACACTACACTACACTACACAACACTACACAACACAACACTACACTACACAACACAACACAACACTACACAACACTACACAACACTACACTACACAACACTACACAACAATACACTACACTACACTACACTACACTACACAACAATACACT
Organism: Phoxinus dragarum; assembly: GCA_033366665.1. Classification (NCBI taxonomy): domain Eukaryota; kingdom Metazoa; phylum Chordata; class Actinopteri; order Cypriniformes; family Leuciscidae; genus Phoxinus; species Phoxinus dragarum. Next base: position 16,690 of record JARPMJ010009123.1, on the reverse strand, counting down.
ACACTACACTACAATACACAACACAACACATCACAACACAACACTACACAACACAACACAACACAACACTACACTACACAACACAACACTACACAACACAACACAACACAACACAACACAACACAGCACAACACTACACAACACAACACAACACTACACAACACAACACAACACTACACAACACTACACAACACAACACTACACTACACAACACTACACTACACAACACAACACAACACTACACTACACTACACAACACTACAACACAACACTACACAACACTACACTACACTACACAACACTACACAACACAACACAACACTACACTACACAACACAGCACAACACTACACAACACAACACTACACAACACAACACAACACTACACAACACTACACAACACAACACTACACTACACTACACAACACAACACAACACAACACTACACTACACAACACAACACTACACAACACAACACAACACAACACAACACAACACAGCACAACACTACACAACACAACACAACACTACACAACACAACACAACACTACACAACACTACACAACACAACACTACACTACACAACACTACACTACACAACACAACACAACACTACACTACACTACACAACACTACAACACAACACTACACAACACTACACTACACTACACAACACAACACAACACAACACTACACTACACAACACAACACTACACAACACAACACAACACAACACAACACAACACAGCACAACACTACACAACACAACACAACACTACACAACACAACACAACACTACACAACACTACACAACACAACACTACACTACACAACACTACACTACACAACACAACACAACACTACACTACACTACACAACACTACAACACAACACTACACAACACTACACTACACTACACAACACTACACAACACAACACAACACTACACTACACAACACAGCACAACACTACACAACACAACACTACACAACACAACACAACACTACACAACACTACACAACACAACACTACACTACACTACACAACACAACACTACACTACACAACACAACACAACACAACACTACACTACACTACACAACACTACAACACAACACTACACAACACTACACTACACTACACTACACAACACTACACAACACAACACAACACAACACTACACTACACAACACTACACAACACAACACTACACTACACAACACTACTCTACACAACACTACACAACACTACACTACACTACACAACACAACACTACACTACACTACACTACACTACACTACACTACACACTACACTACACAACACTACACAACACTACACAACACTACACTACACTACACTACACAACACAACACAACACTACACTACACTACACAACACAACACTACACAACACAACACAACACTACACTACACAACACTACACTACACAACAAAACACTACACTACACAACACAACACAACACTACACTACACTACACTACACAACACTACACTACACTACACAACACTACACTACACAACACAACACTACACTACACAACACTACCTTTCTAACTTATATTTCATTCCTTCTTTCTAACTAATCTTTCTTTTTCTTTCTAACTAATCTTTCTTTCTTTCAATTTTTTCTTTCTTTCTTTCTTTTTTCTTTCTAACTAATATTTCTTTCTTTCTAAATAATCTATCTTCTTTTCTTTCTAACTATTCTTTCTTTCTAACGAATCTTTCTTTCTTTCTAACTAATCTATCGATCAAAATTTAAACTACTTTAAACTTCTAACTACTTTAAACTTCATCAATCTCTCATGTCTGGCTTTTTCAAGCCAACTTAAAGTTTGTCTCAAACTTTTTTTTCTAGTTGCTTCTTGGTCTTGTTGTGACCTGATCACCATCTTCTCACTGCGATAAGGCAGGATGTCCATCTGCCATAACCTTTCAATTTGATGAAACAGTTCTGCAGATGGGGAACAATTAGATGTGAACAGACACTGTGAGACTGTGAGTTGTTCCTGCAGATGTTTGGAGGGGCCCTGCAAGGTCCAGCCGAGATGGGTTCTGACAGCGGCTGGGCCCCCAGGTGGGCCCAATCGCACTGGCTCAATTGGGGTTATGAGCTCAGTATGATCTGAACCGATGAGCAGTAGGGGACAAGCTTTGACCAGAGGGGGTATTGGTATCCCTCTGAGGTGTCTGTACCTTTCCTGTAGGGTATTCACCGGGTAGTTGTATTCTGCTAGTCCAAATTTATCTGCTGTAAAGGCCCCCTGAATGTTGAACCTTTTTCTTGGATTACTTGGGCTGGATAAGCTAAAATTCACAGAAGTACCGTGCAATGTTCTGATGTCTTGATGCACCGTCCGTAAATTCAATTGCTCTGGTCTGCCCTTTAAACCAAGGTGTTGTGCAGCTGTGGCGAGCAAAATGGTGCGCTCTGAGCCATCATCAAGTACAGCAAATGTGTCTAAAGCTTTGTGCTGATGATGGATGGTAACCTTAACGACTTTCAGAAACACTTTCCCGCCACATCGAGGTTGGTCTAAGTATAGAGTTTCTGTGGTGGAGTTGTATAGGCTATTGCTCTCACTGGTAACCTCATCCTTCCTTTGATTGATGTCGTGGAGTATGGAGAGGTGTTTGGCTTGGCAGAGGTGGCAAGGCCTCTTTAGGTCACAGTCTTTGGCCATGTGGGAGCGTGCACATTTCCAGCACCGTTTATTATCTTTGATCCAGCCAACCATTTGCTCTTTGGTTAACGCTATGAATGTGGTACACTGGCCTAGGTAATGTTCTGCACTGCAGTATGGACAGATGGCTTTGGGCTTGGTGGGTACTTTGGGATGAACTGCTTTGGGTTTGGTTATTGGTTCTTTGGCTTGTCTTTGTTCCACGCCATGAAGTATGGTGGTATGTTTGCTTTGTCCCCGAATTGCTACCCTTTGATCTCGTTTTGTGGCTCTTGTCTCGTCAGTTGGGTCAAATTCCATACAGTTAGCTTCTAGCTGCAGCCAATCTGCAAACTCGAGGAGGGAGAACTTAGTCTTATCTGGGTTTCTCTTTAGGTGATGCCTCCTGAATTGAGTTTGTTGTGAACGAGGAAGACGATTCAGTAGACGTTTCACATTTGACTCACTGTGCAGTTCTTCAATCCCGTCCCCCTTTAGGGCTTTGAGCATGCCGACTATTGCTTGGACTCTGAGGGAAAAGTCGTCGAATGCCCGCTCGTCACCAGCACGGATAGGCGGCAGGCTCTCCAAAGTCTCTATTTCCTTCAGTACGAACTGGTAGGGACGACCATACCTTCTGTCAAGGGCTTGCAGGGCGTTAGTGTAAGGCATGACTGACTCTGCATGTGCTAACACCAGTCTATGACCATTAGGCACCTTCACATGCTTAAGAAGGATGGAGTACTTATAATGCTCTGGTAATTGTGGATGAAGCAGGTTGTCCAGAGCAATCCTAAGTTCCACGTACTGAGCTCTGTCTTCTTTAATGAAATCTGGGAAGGTTGGGCCTTCTACTGTTGGAACCCAGTATGATGGTGAGGGATGGGGAGTGTAGGGTACAGCCTCAGCTCTAAGCTGAGATGTCGTAACTGGGTACACAGTTCTTGGCATTGACTCAGATCCTGAAGCAAACTGACTATGTACTGGAAAGGCCTCTGGGGCTGACACTTGATAGAAAGGAAGCTGGGTTGTCTGGCTCGGTCTCTGTTCAGGGTGAGGAGGCAATGGTTTCATCCAGGGCTCTTCTCTGTTGTGCACTTGTGTTCTGGTTGGTTCTGATAGAGAACTGCTGCATGGTGAGGCGTACTGGTGTGCTGAAAGGGTAGTCTCTCTACTCACAGGAGGTGGTGACTGGAAATGAGTGTCTCTGATTTGGGTTTTCCTCAATACTTGTGAAAGCTCCTCAAAGAAAGGGGGTAGGGGTTTGGCAGGCTGTGGCCAAGGATGACGGTTTGAACAGACATCATCAGGGCTAGCATCAGATTTCAACTGTCCCTTCTCCACTGATTTCAGGATCTGGGCTCTAGGTGTCTGATGCCGGGATGATGCTCTTGAGGAGTGAGTAGATGCTTGAGGAGTGCTGTGTAGCAGGACTTTCTCCAAGAGCTCTGTTTGGCGCCTAGCAGTCTCGCTCTGTTGCTTGTTGATTTCCATTATTTGCAGCATAAAGTCCTCAGATGAACCAGCTGTTCCGAATGGGTGGTGAGAGGAGATGGGAGTTGAAGTCGCCATTACCTTCTCTTTAGGTCTAACAGCCTGTCCTGATGGGTTCTCAGCATAGTCGACCACGTAGTCATCTAGGTAAATAGGCCTCTGAATTGCTCTTTGTGGACGTAGGGATGAGGCAGGGGCAGACTTTGACATCGCCGACTCTGAGGTTGCCATGGTAATGACCTGGATCCGGCTCGAAGGACCAATTTTGTATTGAAGGTGGACTGGTTCTTAGGTAGACTTGGTCATCGCCATGGTGTGTCGGTAAGGACACGGAGACAGGAAACCCATTTAAATGACTTTAATGTCCATCAAGTTCACTGGTTACATTGGAATGGATGGTAACTTATGTGCGTGTGTATATGTGTGGTCTAAACAAAGGAAAGAAGAAATAAATTACTTAAATTAAGTGAGTCTAGAATAACATAACATCACCACATGTAAATTACTAGATAACATAACAGATGTAAAGCTGTACAAATCACTATAACACCATATACATAAATAATGTGCATCCTTAAACTTGTTAGCTTCATGAACCAAATACACATGCATATGCATAGGTCAATATACAATAAATATACATTTGACAGATTCATAATACACATAATCTAACTAAAAATTCTATTAGGCGGAAATATGCCATAATGGCATAAACGGGTTCATCTAACACGATTCCAAATACGTATTCGGTTCAGACGCTTCTGTTTATACAAACATTCGCTTGTGCGGAGCCGCGCGTCTTCCGCGCGTCTCTTTATCTTACATATAAACAACTCAGCGACTAATATTGATCAGCAGCAACAACAGCAATATATATAAGATGAATCAACACTTACTTTTAGTCATTGACGCACACAACTCAGGCAGGAATTAGGAAGAAAAACAACACACGAACCATCTCTCAATGATAAAACGAAACGAAACTAAAAAGTTCTGCGCACGGTCACCGGACCAATGCTATGGTGTGATTGGCTGTCCGTCAGCGTGATCGGGGCATGATCACTATGTCGTTGGTATAGCTATTTGTTGTATGGATAATAAAGTTGTCCGGCAGATGGTGCTGCTGACCTCCTCTTTAACAGTAACAGCTGTCCAACGTGTAGTACACTCACTCAAAACCTTTGATGGCAGCATTCCGCTTCATTCTCCACCGGATAAGCACAAGTGTGTGCTCATCTGTCCCTGTAACATCCAGACAAGATTCAAATTACCTCTGTGATTTATGTGCTCAATACTACATTTACAGGTTGAGGTTGTTGCTGATCACTCACTTTTTATCCAACATAAAAGTTACTAAATTTATCAACAGTACTAATGGACAAATAAAATAGTTAACTTCTGTTTAGTTACTTTATGTAGATTTGTTCCTACATTTATCTAATGTGACTGAGCAGCAGTTGTTGACAACAGTGAATTCTGTAATAGCACACATACATCACTCAGATGTCTATTTCATGATGTGACATGCTCATCTGCAATACTTATCGAAGATTTTCCTGTCAGATGTTAAACAGACATTTAGTAAGCGTCTTTAAGATATACTGTATATGGTTTATGTAAATCCACATGCATGTGCTTAGAGATCCCCTGTAGCTATATATATACCGTAATAAAACTTGTTTTTACAGCAAAATCACAAATACTATACTACTGAAGGGGTGGATTCTGGAATCCACTCCTGCTTCAATGTATATCTAATGAGTGATTGTAATCAAAGTATTAGTCAATATTTTTACTTCTAAATATCAAATGTTGAATGACTTCTCTAGGCTTATGATATTTTACTTTGTTATAGAAGTTACCTGTGATTACTGAAATGTTCTTTTCATGTATTCTCTTGTCTGTATTAAATATCTGAGAGGTGACTGAAGGGTCTGCTACAAATACATACTGTGTACAGTTATGAAACTGTTAAATCTTCATGTACCACATTTCAAGACTTGAGGTGGTTTTGGAGCACATTCTGGACCTCTTTGTTCGTCTACATAAGTACTACTAAGCTTAGCTAACCAAGCATAAGTTCATTTTGTTCATAACCTTTCACTTATCATGATAGTTATCCAGATATTGTAGAAATTCCAGTACCTGTAAATATGTTTCGCCTACTTGTCAATACTTTTTCTCCTGTTTATAGCTAGGGAGTTCGCTTATCTTGCTGTACTTTTGTATACTTACATTATTGGAAGTTTGGTTGAGGAGTTAGTTTGGTTATGTTGGTTTGTTTTACTTGATTTTGTAAGACTATTTTCTATTGTGAAAGATAATGTGTTTATTTGGGTTATTTTTATGAAACTATTCTGGGGCTGGAGTCAGGGTGGTTTCATGCTCTTGCGCCCTCATTCACCACCATCTATTTTTGCTTTTGCGTTCCTCCCTCAGACCAATCAGGAAATTGTAACAATGTTAATTTCAACATTTAGGCTACTAATGTTTTATTAAAATCAAATGTTGCATCTGTTCATATTTAATGGACCTGAGCTAACATACAGTTGCAATTTATTTTATCAACTAATGTTAACAAAAAACAAATTTCCCAGAATTCAGGCCTATTTCTGTCCATAGGGTGTAATTATATTAAAAACTAATTCAATCTAATACATTTTAGCACCACTAATTAGTATAAACGAAAAAAAGCCTAGACTTTTTTTATGGCTGCTCTTACTAATGATTTTAACACATTTTATTGGTGTTTTGTGGTACAATATCTGTCTTCTCTTACGAGAGTACTCTCGTGTTGCGTAAGCTAGCTTGCGCTACGGGAAAATCCCTTTTCTCGAGAATACTGAAGCCAAAAATTATCCATAATTTTGTATTATTTTAAAACGCATGTTGCTACAGCGAGCAGACCTAGGCGAGGCAGCTTGTGCGCCTATTGGCTCCTCTGCGGCAATTTGCTGCAACCTATCGGCCAGCTGCCTGTGGGGTAAGTCGTCACGACCTGCCAGAATGGGCGTGGCTTATGCCTATATAAGCCAGATCCCGATAGGGTGCTCTTTGTTTTTTTCATCTCTTCTAGCGAAGTGTTCACTCACATCGCTGGATCTCCGGAAGAAGCCTGTGACTGAGGAAGCCGGCCGTCTTCTCGCCGCCTTCAGCCGCCGTTCCTGCTATGCCCATCCCCTTTTGTATTCCCATGTGTGTTCGCCAGGAGGAACATGGCGTCTCTCACCGTCACCGAGAGACACTTGTGGCTCACGCTGTCTGACATGAAGGACGCAGACAGAGCCACCTTCCTCGACGCGCCTGTGCCTCCTTCCGGCCTCTTCGGCCCGTCTGTTAAAGGCTTCGCTGAGCTCTACACCGAGGTGCAGAAGATGTCTCAGGCCATGCAACACTTCATCCCGAGGCGCTCAAGTTCCGCGACAGGCTGCTCTAAAAAGCAGCCGCCTGGCCGGAACACAGCGCCCCCGCCACCTTCGCCGTCAACCACCATCGAAGACAGCACGCTTCGCTCTCGCAGTTCCCACAGTAGAGGTGACTGGAAGAGTGTATTTCACAGCCAACGAGCCCGTTTCACAACCCGCTCGCCTGTACCCAAACGCCGTTTTCACGGCGACCCAGATATATCTCAAAAAGAGCATTATGTCTGTTTGTCCGGCCCAAGCCGAAAGTGTTATAAATGTAGGGATTGTGCCTGCTTCCCAGGGTTCACCCCTACACTGATAGGGGTGTAGGATGTCTATTTCATGATGTGATATGCTCATCTGCAATACTTATCGTAGATTTTCCTGTCAGATGTTAAACAGACATTTAGTAAGCTTCTTTAAGATATATATGGTTTATGTAAATCCACATGCATGTGCTTAGAGATCCCCTGTAGCTATATATATACCGTAATAAAACTTGTTTTTACAGCAAAATCACAAATACTATACTACTGAAGGGGTGGATTCTGGAATCCACTCCTGCTTCAATGTATATCTAATGAGTGATTATAATCAAAGTATTAGCCAATATTTTTACTTCTAAATATCAAATGTTGAATGACTTCTCTAGGCTTATGATATTTTACTTTGTTATAGAAGTTACCTGTGATTACTGAAATGTTCTTTTCATGTATTCTCTTGTCTGTATTAAATATCTGAGAGGTGACTGAAGGGTCTGCTACAAATACATACTGTGTACAGCTATGAAACTGTTAAATCTTCATGTACCACATTTCAAGACTTGAGGTGGTTTTGGAGCACATTCTGGACCTCTTTGTTCGTCTACATAAGTACTACGCTTAGCTAACCAAGCATGAGTTCCTTTTGTTCATAACCTTCACTTCTCATGATAGTTATCCAGATATTGTAGAAATTCCAGTACCTGTAAATATGTTGCGCCTACTTGTCAATACTTTTTCTCCTGTTTATAGCTAGGGAGTTAGCTTATCTTGCTGTACTTTTGTATACTTACATTGTTGGTAGTTTGGTTGAGGAGTTAGTTTGGTTATGTTGGTTTGTTTTACTTGATTTTGTAAGACTATTTTCTATTGTGAAAGATAATGTGTTTTATTTGGGTTATTTTTATGAAACTATTCTGGGGCTGGAGTCAGGGTGGTTTCATGCTCTTGCGCCCTCATTCACCACCATCTATTTTTGCTTTTGCGTTCCTCCCTCAGACCAATCAGGAAATTGTAACAATTTTAATTTCAACATTTAGGCTACTAATGTTTTATTAAAATCAAATGTTGCATCTGTTCATATTTAATGGACCTGAGCTAACATACAGTTGCAATTTATTTTATCAACTAATGTTAACAAAGAACAAATTTCCCAGAATTCAGGCCCATTTCTGTCCATAGGGTGTATTTATAATTTTAAAAACTAATTCAATCAAATACATTTTAGCACCACTAATTAGTATAAACGGGAAAAAAAGCCTAGACTTTTTTTATGGCTGCTCTTACTAATGATTTTAACACATTTTATTGGTGTTTTGTGGTACAATATCTGTCTTCTCTTACGAGAGTACTCTCGTGTTTGCGTAAGCTAGCTTGCGCTACGGGAAAATCCCTTTTCTCGAGAATACTGAAGCCAAAAATTATCCATAATTTTTTATTATTTTAAAACGCATGTTGCTACAGCGAGCAGACCTAGGCGAGGCAGCTTGTGCGCCTATTGGCTCCTCTGCGGCAACTTGCTGCAACCTATCGGCCAGCTGCCTGTGGGGTAAGTCGTCACGACCTGCCAGAATGGGCGTGGCTTATGCCTATATAAGCCAGATCCCGATAGGGTTCTCTTTGTTTTTTCATCTTTTCAGCGAAGTGTCCACTCACATCGCTGGATCTCCGGAAGAAGCCTGTGACTGAGGAAGCCGGCCGTCTTCTCGCCGCCTTCAGTCGCCGTTCCTGCTACGCCATCCCCTTTTGTATTCCCATGTGTGTTCACCGGGAGGAACATGGCATCTCTCACCGTCACCGAGAGACACTTGTGGCTCACGCTGTCTGACATGAAGGACGCAGACGGAGCCACCTTCCTCGACGCGCCTGTGCCTCCTTCTGTGCCTCCTTCCGGCCTTTTCGGCCCGTCTGTTAAACAGTCACCTCGGTGTAGCGCTAAACCGAGGTGCAGAAGACATCTCAGGCCATGCAACACTTCATCCCTAGGCGCTCAAGTTCCGCGACAGTTCCGCCGTCAACCACCATCGAAGACAGCGCGCTTCGCTCTCGCAGTTCCCACAATAGAGGTGACTGGAAGAGTGTATTTCACAGCCAATGAGCCCGTTTCACAACCCGCTCGCCTGTACCCAAACGCCGTTTTCACGGCGACCCAGATATATATCAAAAAGAGCATTATGTCTGTTTGTCCGGCTCAAGCCGAAAGTGTTATAAATGTAGGGATTGTGCCTGCTTCCCAGGGTTCACCCCTACACTGATAGGGGTGTAGGGGTGAATCCCATGAATCCCAGATTCCAGCTTTGTGGGAGAAATTGGCCATTCACCACTGACTGAAGCTTCCACTTCTTGCACTAATTCAGAGACCACTGATGAAATGGTTGGCTGAGGGTGTCATGAAAGCGTATCAGCGACCACCAGTTGTTTGCCAGATACATATTATGCGACAGGATTTTAACGCATCATTCGCAGTAGCAACTTTGACATCTCAGGGGAACTGAATCAAGATCCTTGTCTTTGATGAGTGGAATCAGTGGCTTATGGTCGGTTTCCAGGATTTAACTTTCCAATCCATACGGAAACAGTGAGAATTTTTCACAAGACCACACAGCCGCCAGGTACTCTTTTTCGATCTAGGCGTACCTTTTTTCAGCATCGGTCAGCACCCTGGAACAGTAGGCCACTGGTTTCAGCTGACCATCATGGCCCTGCAGCAGAACGCCCCCCAGACCGTAGTTGCTCGCATCTGCGCTGACGACTGTGGGCTTTGGAACATCATAGAATGCTAGTGTAATGGAGGCCAGCTAGTAGTCGCTGTGCGAGTAAACCTCACTCCTCTGATCTCAATAGGCGCTCTAGCGACAGACGCAGTCTTTAGCCTCCTTGTTAGAACGCCTTACTCTCACGCCGAAGGCCCGTGTTCGAGGCCCGCTCAGAGCGGGGTGAGTAGGACCCCGGTGTAGGGCTGAACAATTAATTGCATTTGTGATAATATCGCGATGTGATAATATCGCGATGTGATAAAACGCGATTTTCTAATCGCAACGGCGATAGATTGAAGAGCGCGTTCGAGTGAAGACTGTGCGGGAAGCCACAAGAGAACACCGTATCCATGCAACCGATAGCAGCGGCAACGAGCGCTCAGCTTGATTAAAAAAACAACAGATTTTAGCGCTAGATCTCTTATTTAATATCGAACTAAATTAATGCTCTGCTAGTTAACTGGAGATGTTTTATTTATTTGTATTAGGTACAACATGCCTCAATGTTTCAAAAAGTGGTGGCGGACAATGTCCCAAACGCAAATTACGCCTATGATGACAACTTCACTGGATCTAAACAAATCAATCTAACCATAGATGTGACAAGTAGCGGTGGCTTTCTTAATCTATTTAACATAATTTTGCAAGGGTTCTATGACATTAGTATATTTTTTACCAAATTAAAAAAATATATATATTTATGTTCTGATGTTTACAAGATTGGAAGTTTAAATATACTATTGTGATTTAAGTAGTTAAATAAAAATGTCATTCATCAATTCATGCATCACCTCATGTCATCATCCAGGAAATAACAGTTTCATACAAAAAAAATCGCATATCGAATCGCAATCGCAATATTGGTCGATATTTTATAAAATATTTTATAAAAAAAAAAAAACTTGCATCACAATTATAAGTGTATTGTGATTGTCAAAACAGTTGGTGACTAAATATAATTTTATTAAGTTTAGTGACAACACAATGTTTACATGGTACACTGACAGTATGCTACTGTTTTTATTATTGCTTGACACAAATTTCACAATTTCAATTAAATTCTTGTGATTTGATTCTGATCTTGATTCAATATCGATTCCTTTGGATAAATATTATGTACAGTAGATGCGTTAATGTGTAATGGTAATTTTCAACCCCCCACCCCCCTCCCACAAAAAAAAAAAAAAATCACCGAATGCTGTGAGCATACAGAGCCCTGTCAGCTGGTATTATTATTAAAGGTTAAAAATAGCATCCCAAATTATAATAAAATGTGTTTTTTATGACAACCTTATAATATTTTAATGATATAGGTAAAAATATAGTATCATATTTAGCAAAATACTCCTCTCTACAGACACTTTTTTAAGTCCAACTACGTGCTATGGTCATTAAAAGGCTTTCCTGAGGTGAACGTAACGTTACGTGACTGAGCTGTTCATGGACCTCTTTCTGCGGTTGAAAAACTCTTGATCGATCAATTTTATTACATTTTGGTAAGTTGAACTGTATCTTTCAAATTACCTATTGATCATTCGAAGTTAATTTACTATTAACTAAGTTAGTAGTAACAGGTGATCGGTTTACGTGCTGCTTGAACTGAGATCTGTCACGTCACATTTACAAGCACCAAAACGGTGTTTATTGTTTGAATTTTGTAATTAAATTGACAGAATCTGAAAGCAGAGAATTTGCTTTATATCAATAGTACCGTAAGCTTCTCTGTCGGTGTCAGTGTCTTCTTTGCTTCGCGATTTTCTCTGCGTGAGAAAATTGATGTGTCGCGTGAGAGCGTGTGGAAAGTGACAATTGCGTGAGTCTCATGGTGAATTTGTGAGAGTTCGCAGCCCTGCAGATTCAGTTTGTAAATGTTTTTGGCGGGTGTGCTTGTGCAGCCGCGGTCTTGTTCATTTGCTATGTTGTTTGTGTAGCTCTATGGCAAATGCGCTGAGCGCGTTCGGAACTACGGGAGCCCAGAGCGAGCGTCGGCGGATGTTAAAGAGAAAACCGATTTTCATTCAAACATATCGACGTACACTACACATTCGAGTTAATCGATAAAATCTATTTATCGCCCAGGCCTAATGGAAAGGAACATTCGGAATCGTTAGTGGAATCGTTAACGTGTGGACGTGTATGATTCCGATGGATCGGAACGTTTGGAACCGGTTCCAAACCGGAACCTGGAACCGATTCCCAAGCCTACTTCCAGAGCCATCTGCAGTCGCTGCTCATGTTCCTCTGGAGTGTTGGTAAATACTAAAATATCGCCCATGAAAACGGCAACTCCTTCCAGGTCTTTGAGGATTACAGACATTTCTCGATGGAAGATTTCGGGTGCGCTGGTGATCCCAAACGGTAGTCTGCGGAAGGAGTAATGAATGTTGTTAGTTTAGCACAGTCTGTATCCAGTGGAAACTGTCAGAAGCCACTGGCTGCATTGAGAAGTGAGAAAACTTCGGCATGTACTTGCTTAGGAAGGATGTCGTCAATTATTGGCAGCACAAATTTCTCTCTTTTTACAGCTTTATTTAGTTGTTTTAGATCAACACAAATCCTAATTTGCCCTGTCTTCTTTGGAACGGCCACCATAGGGGCGCACCACTCAGTAGGCTCAGTGATCTCCTTAACGACACCACATTGTAGCATTCTCTCTAGGTCTCCCTAGTGAAAAAAAGTATAGACCCTTTGCAAACACGTGACCACGACCACGTGACGACGCCATGATGGACGGCAAAATATCTGGACGCACAGGCTAAACAGTAGTAGACGAGCGGGAAATTTATTAGTTTTAAACAGTATTAAAAAGATACCACTACACTTTATGGCTTCTTCTATTGATGACGTTACAGTGCCGTTATCGGTAGAGTTAGGGCATCTGGTGGGTGTTCACAAAGAGCGGTATTTGGAGAAGTTGGAGATAGCAGGTTTGGATAGCGACCCTTACCTTCTTCCTCCCTCAATTTTCACGGACCTAATTAAATCGCCGAGTCTGCCCGACTTCAGCCCACACGATTTGTACCACTATGTGGTAAACGGGGTATCCCCATACACTGGTTCTGATCTTAAAGCTTTTAAAAGTCTGGATGCTTACCAGTTCTTTGTAGCTGGCTGGGTTACAGGTACGCGATGCTACGCTAACGGCGCGGGGAGGTACCTCATAATGGCAAAGGTAAGACTTCAATCAATGGTTTATTTTTTTTATTAACATCTATTTACTTAAGTGAAGATTTATATAACACGTAACTAGCCTATGATTTTAGAGGACATAGTTGGCCGTGGCTTTTTAATGACGCCTGGACGCATCCCAGCTCTGGGAAGTGCCGTCATTAATTATCGATCACACGTCAATCCATGCAGTAAATCACGGAGTGTCTGTAATCAATAGTAACCACATAATTGTAACATCTATCCATCTTCTTATCTGTGATTATATTCGCTGTAGCCTATGTTAAGATTCTACCAGTTAAAATCAGCGTAGTGATTAAGATGTAAGTTATCCACAAGGTGCATTTATGGTGTCACTGCAGCAGTAAACAATAACATTCATGTATAAATAATGTATTTATGCCACTTTCTGTAATTGTAGGTGCATCATAGCCAGTAAATCATGGAGTGTCTGTAATCAGTAGTAACCACATATAATTGTAACATCTAGCCATCTTCTTATCTGTGATTATATTTGCTGTAGCCTGTTAAGATTTGACTAGTTAAACACAGCATAGTGATTAAAGGGATAGTTCACTTTAAAATTAAAATTCTGTCATCATTTACTCACCCTCAAGGTGTTTCAAACCTGTATTAATTTATTTATTTTGCTGAACCAAACAGTAGACTGTAGTACCCATTGACTTCCATAGTATTTTTTTTTCCTACTATGGAAGTCAATGGGTACAGGACTACTGTTTGGTTACTGACATTCTTCAAAATATCTTCCTTTGTGTTCAGCAGAAGAAATACATTAATACAGGTTTGAAACAACTTGAGGGTGAGTAAATGATGACAGAATTTTAATTTTAAAGTGAACTATCCCTTTAAGATGTATTCACAAGGGGCATTTATGGTGTCACTGGAGCAGTAAAAAATAACATTAATGTAAAAATAAAATAATGTATTTATGCCACTTTCTGTAATTGTAGGTGCATCATAGCCAGTCACTCTCTGAAACCCAACTACAACCATGGGTATCTTTGAAGAAGGATGGGACAGTCTTGTGCGGCCACTGTACATGTAAAGCTGGCCTGGGAGAGGTGTGCTCCCACGTAACAGCTCTGCTGTACGCAATAGACTCTGCTGTTAAACATCTGGAAGACAAAAGCTGCACTGATGGGCCCAGACAGTGGGGACTTGCTCCTTTGAAAGCGGGCAAGGCTTTGTTTTCAAAGAGGGATCGGGAATTGATTTCTCAAATCCTGCCAAAAAGCGTTGTGGTGTAAACAACCAAAGCCATTCAGGTTGTCCATCTGGGAAAAAAGTGGGTGTGTCTGCAGCAGCTATAGAACAATTCTACAAGGCTCTGGATAATGCATCTCCAAACCCTTCAGAGAAGAGTGGCATCCTACGCATATTGCCGCACTACTGTAAACAGTTTCAACCAAAGGTGGTGTCTCTGGGTCTACCACAGCCCCTGACTGAGTTATACAGTGCCCAGAACCGGAAGCTGTCTGCCTCGGACCTTGAGAAAAAATGTGATGCCGTATTCAATGATATGGAAGTCACACCAGACCAGGTATAGTCATCCCTCTTAATCTCATACGACCAAAATGTGCTTGAAGGTGTCATGTCATTAATTTCATCTTCTATAATTTACAATGTTGTAGGCAGTAAAAGTTCAGGAAGAGACACGACAACAGGGAAAGTCAAGGCTATGGTTTGACATGAGGGCTGGTAGGGTGACGGCATCTAGGTTCAAGTCAGCTGCAAGGACAGACCCTACAAATCCTTCCAAATCCCTAATTAGGCAGATCTGTTAGCCTGACCTATGCAGATTTTCAACAGTTGCAACCAGGCATGTGACATAATGACACAAACATACAGTTTCTGTTTTGAATTTCACCATAGTGTAAGTGAGTAAAGAAATTAGATGTGCTTTGAAATGTTATGTTTCAACTATAGAAATGTATGCAATACATGTTGTGTTCTAAGGTAGAAGGCCCCTGCTTTTAAAAAAAAACCCATCAAAGAAACAAACACAAGACAAAGAAATGTATTTATCATTGGAATATGTATTAGTCAATATTACAAATTATCAACATTATTACAAACATGATGACAGAGTGCATCCCTCAATCTCTTTAAGTGCCCTTATCTATTTTTATTCACAGGTGTATGGTGGAGGTCCTTTGCCTAGTTATTCCTAATCTTCCTTTTAAATGGTTCCTGTTGTATTTCATTTACACCTTTTTAAAGAGATATTCACTTTAAAATGAAAATTCTGTCATCATATACTCACCCTCCAGTTGTTTCAAACCTGTAAGAATTTTTCTTCTGCTGAACACAAAGGAAGATATTTTGAAGAATGTCAGTAACCAAACAGTTAACTGGTCCCATTGACTTCCATAGTATTTTTTTTCTACTATGAAGTCAATGGGACCAGTTAACTGTTTGGTTACTGACATTCTTCAAAATATCTTCCTTTGTGTTCAGCAGAAGAAAAATTCTTACAGGTTTGAAACAACTGGAGGGTGAGTATATGATGACAGAATTTTCATTTTAAAGTGAATATCCCTTTAAACTACTCCTGTGATATCTGTGATAGAATATGATACAAGAGAATATTATGTGCTATTAAGATTGGGCCAATTTTGGGTACTGACATATATAGTACTTATAGTTTTTAAGGAAATGGGAGAACAAATCCAATGAAAAGGGCACTCAAAGAGTTACGATGATTTAACATTATTTTTCTAATTTTCAGATGGGGATGTGAACATGAACAAAAAGCCAGAGAGACGTATGAGGCTTACGCTGCACAACAGCATCAGGACCTATGCCGGTCTCCACATTGATACCTCCCGTCCCTACCTTGGAGCATCTCCAGATGCCTTGCTGTCCTGCTCCTGCTGTGGCGATGGTATTTTGGAAATCAAGTGC
>JARPMJ010009122.1:0-29420 GCA_033366665.1 Phoxinus dragarum | reverse complement strand
AGGTTCTAGCTAAAGGCGCAGACGTATTAGTGTAATAATGCACGACACACTTCCACAGAGGTCACTTCCAAACCAAGCAGATTTAAGTTGGTAATGCACTGATTTTGCCTTAAACGTTCTACAAACTTAAATCCAAATCCACAAAATGAAATCCCAAAAAAAATCCAAATTCCTATTTAGATCACTTCATTTCACCTGCTGAATTTCGCCACTGTGACCACGCCTTAAAAGGGGGGGGGTTGAAACACTCAGTTTCAGTCAATCTCATGTTAATCTTGAGTACCTATAGAGTAGTATTGCATCTAGGGCTGCAACTAACGATTATTTTAATAATCGATTAATCTGTCGATTATTTTTTCGATTAATCAATTAATCAGATACAAATAAAAAAGCATTCATTTCCAACCCTTTATTCAAAAACAGAACTGACAGTGCAAATTCACAGTGCAAAAAAATCTTCAGAAAGTGCACAAACAGGCTCGGCTCCTTGAACATCCCTGAGCTGTTAAAGTAATATTATTATTTTTTAGTTGACTAACACAAAAAACATACACATGTATGCTTTACATCTGCCAAATATATATGACTTTTTTTTTTTTAAATGAAGTGCACAAAAATATGTATATTTTTGTTTAAGGGACCTGAGCTGTCAGAACAATAAATAAATTAAAGAAAAATACATATCAGAAAACTTAACAGGATTTGTTTAAACGTCAGAACTGGTTCTCCACACTACACTCACAGACGCACACACTCACAGACGCACACACTCACAGACGCACAGACGCACACACTCACAGACGCACACACTCACAGACGCACAGACGCACACACTCACAGACGCACAGACGCACACACTCACAGACGCACAGACGCACACACTCACAGACGCACACACTCACAGACGCACACACTCACAGACGCACACACTCACAGACGCACACACTCACAGACGCACACACTCACAACGCACACACTCACAGACGCACACACTCACAGACGCACACACTCACAGACGCACACACTCACAGACGCACACACTCACAGACGCACACACTCACAGACGCACACACTCACAGACGCACACACTCACAGACGCACACACTCACAGACGCACACACTCACAGACGCACACACTCACAGACGCACACACTCACAGACGCACACACTCACAGACGCACACACTCACAGACGCACACACTCACAGACGCACACACTCACAGACGCACACACTCACAGACGCACACACTCACTGACGCACACACTCACAGACGCACACACTCACAGACGCACACACTCACAGACGCACACACTCACAGACGCACACACTCACAGACGCACACACTCACAGACGCACACACTCACAGACGCACACACTCACAGACGCACACACTCACAGACGCACACACTCACAGACGCACACACTCACAGACGCACACACTCACAGACGCACACACTCACAGACGCACACACTCACAGACGCACACACTCACAGACGCACACACTCACAGACGCACACACTCACAGACGCACACACTCACAGACGCACACACTCACAGACGCACACACTCACAGACGCACACACTCACAGACGCACACACTCACAGACGCACACACTCACAGACGCACACACTCACAGACGCACAAATTCTCACACTCACAGACGCACACACTCACAGACGCACACACTCACAGACGCACACACTCACAGACGCACACACTCACAGACGCACACACTCACAGACGCACACACTCACAGACGCACACACTCACAGACGCACACACTCACAGACGCACACACTCACAGACGCACACACTCACAGACGCACACACTCACAGACGCACACACTCACAGACGCACACACTCACAGACGCACACACTCACAGACGCACACACTCACAGACGCACACACTCACAGACGCACACACTCACAGACGCACACACTCACAGACGCACACACTCACAGACGCACACACTCACAGACGCACACACTCACAGACGCACACACTCACAGACGCACACACTCACAGACGCACACACTCACAGACGCACACACTCACAGACGCACACACTCACAGACGCTCACACTCACAGACGCACACACTCACAGACGCACACACTCACAGACGCACACACTCACAGACGCACACACTCACAGACGCACACACTCACAGACGCACACACTCACAGACGCACAAATTCTCACACTCACAGACGCACATACTCACAAAAAAATACAATGGATTGACCACCTCGTATGGTGTGTATTTTGCAGCTCATCCTTTCCGAGCATATAGTGAAGTTTCTGAGTCATTTAGACTTAGAGTAAAGAATGAAAAATTCAGTGCTGCTGGGACACACTCGGTCTCTCTCGCGCGCAGACACACTCGAGCGCAAACACACTCTTTATCGCGCGCTCTAGGACACACTCGGTCTCTCTTGCGCGTGCAGACACACTCGCGCGCAAACACGCGTGTCTCAAGCGCAGTGTCGCTCGCGGAGTTCGCTTCGCTTTTGTCCAGTCCGGCGCCTCATAGCTCTGCGCTCAACGAAATATTTTTTTAAAACATCTCCGCGTCGCGCGACACAACGAATCGATAATGAAAATTATTTGCCAACTATTTTGATAATCGATTTTTATCGATTTGTTGTTGCAGCCCTAATTGCATCCTTCATATCTCCAAAAAGTCTTTAGTTGTATTATATTTATAAAAGAAAGATAGGCTGTACCGAGTCTTTCCGGGGAAAAAACGAGCGGCTGGAGGCGCGCCGTGTGGGCGGAGCTAAAGAATCACGAGCGCGCGCAGCTTTTGTGTTGAGAGCGTCTGGAAGCTGTGACATTCTTTACCGTGAGGAAAAAAAACGTTATCCAAAACAAACCATGACTAACAATCAGATTCAGCCATACATTTATGATCCAGAATCAGATCCCGAGGCTGAAATTGAACACGAGCAGCAGCAGCAACGACTACAGCAGGACGTCTCTGTGTGGTGTGTACTGGAACTGTAGCTATATATTTGCTTAGCGTTTTTTGTAAATTACTAATTTCCACTATGTCGTCGTAATTTTGTTCTGGCAACCAAAAACACACTTCTTTGGTGACATTGTTTATTTATTTAAGTCTTTTGACTGTAGCGCAGCCGATGACTTATTGACTTCCCTAAAGCCGAGCACAGCGCTTTGATGGGCGTACTGCTTTCGCTCTCTCGCTCTGGTCTACGGGTGCGCGCGCCCCTTTCGGGAGAAGTGCCCTTAGGACCCGTCTAAGGAAATTCCGCCATCACACACGCCCATACTCGAAAAAAACTTTGCGATACTTGTGACAAACCGGAAGGAGTATTTTTTGGCACAGAAATACTCCATCAAACGTACAACTTAATTTTTGAAACTTTGTCCAAGTTTAGCATGGGAATCCAACTCTTTAACTGTGTAAAAAACTCAGTATGCTTGAAATAGCATTTCACCCCCCTTTAAAGTCTGTGGTCAATAGTTGCATCCCTTAAATCTCATCTTTGATCACCAAAATGACATATTTAAAAGATTTTTCCTTGATAAAAGTCTTCATGCCGTAACATAGCTTGAATGTAACTCGACACCCTTGCCTCATTTAGTATGCGCGGTTCTATGAATGTGCAAATGAGCCCGCCTCCACTCACTCCCTCACTCAGAGATCCACTGGTTGACGATCACACGTTGATCTGATTGGTTACAAGGTAGTGTGTGACGTCAGAAACACCAGCGATTTCAAACCGTGTTTTTGAGACTGTCTTTGGTTCACTGCAGTTTTAAGCAGAAAATACTCAGCAATGCTGTCCACTTATGCTTTAAGGCAAACCATGTGCAACATCATATTAAAAAACTCCACTAGACAACATTTTAAAGCTGGATTTTCTCCACAGGGGGACATTAACACTTCATCCTAACTGCAACGCATCAAGTAAATGAAATTGCAGCCAAACGGAAGAAAAACAGTGCAAAAATTAAATCCATGCAACTGATAAAACATCTCTACAGGCAATGACTGATTTGGACAAAGAATGTAGATTAACATTTATAGGTTTAGTGATTTATTGCTTGACACCTTGCCAGAACGTGCCTGGTTAAGACAAACTGAAACAGTCACAGATTTGTATTAATGTAAATGGATCGTTTGCTGGATTTCATACTGTTCAAAATCTATGAATTTGATGGTTTGTGTTGTGTTTCGCAGAGGAGCTGAGTTCTGTGTCTGCTCTGTACTGTCTGAAGAACATTGAGGAAGTGAGGGAGTTCTTGGGCCGCCATGCTGAAAAACTGGACAAGTTTGTGGCACCTTCTGTCAGTCCTTCAAAGAACAAGAGAGGAAGAGCCTACGGCATCACATAGTGAGACAAACACAGATTTACATTTCATCATTTCTTGATTTTATCCTCTTAAGGCGAGACACGGCAGGCAAAAACATCGTTTTTTTGTTTCACTGGTCAATTTGGAGATTTTGGGCTATTTCTTCATGTCTTCTTTCAGACTTGTGGTGAAAAAAAGTCTGAAATAACCATTTAGGTCTTTATTTTACTACACTTTATCTATGTGCATCTGTAGATTTCTCCGAAATTCAACAAAAGTTGGTGTTATAAATCAACGCGCTGTCTCTTTGCTTCCTTTAATAACACACACCATTAGAAAGCTCTCTCTCTCTCTTCTGTACAATGCTGTCGGATCCAAATATGGTCATTTCCTTTTAATCGGCAACCAATCGTGAAAGTACAATGGGCATTTAACTCTAAAAGCGAAATCTCATAGGCTGATGTCAATTTCTGACACCGTGATTGGTTCAGATACATCACGTGACGCACTCTGACATTTAGATGTGTGTGTTTTAGAGATGCGCGGTTGGCGGTTACAGCCGCGGACTCTGTGGTTCGGGCGGATGACGTGACGAAAAATTATATTTTAATTAAATTCGGGCGGGTGGCGGGCGGTTGAACCAATCAAATGAAAAATGTATGTATACATTGTTGAATATTGTTATCTGACTATACCTACATCCAAAAAAAGAAAATAGGGAAATTACATAGCGCGTGCACGGCAGAGAGGGAGAGAGAGCAAGAGACCTTGCGTGCCTCGCGCGGTCTCTTGCTCTCTCTCTCTCCCTCTCTGCCGTGCACGCGCTACGCGGTTTGGAGCACAGTCTCTATCTCGCGGGCGCGCTCGCTCTAGATTCCGGGAGATTTTAACTAATGCGGGAAAATATTGTTCAGTAGCCTATCAGAAAGGTCAGGTTTGCCGAAGTGCGTTTAATTTAGGCTATTTATTTTTGTCCCTGTGCGCCGATCGGAGACGGAGTTTACTGCTGATATTCTGAGTTAAAGGAACACTTCACCTCTGGAAAGATGAATGTGTATTTAAAATGGGTCATTTATGTAGAAGAAATGTGAAATTATTTTTGAATTTGGAGCCTTCTAGACTGAGAAAAGCCAGAAAATGTATTTTTGGCTTATGAGGATGAAAGACAACAACTCCCAGAATGCACTTGCTTCGCTGCCCTAGGAGGCCACGCCTACCGGTAAGAGATCGCAGTAAACAACAAGGCTATGCTACTAGTGAGTCTGCCCAGTATTTTGATGTCGCCCAAAATGTCCAGGATTCGGCTTTTGCGTTCTTCAGTCGCCATTCCTCATGTTTACTGTGACGAGCAGGAACGAGACTGACGGCCGCGGAGAACGATGCGAGCCCGGTGGTGTGATTACTGATGAGTGGCGCCGGCGCCTGTGAGACGCACCGGTCTCGTATCTCTCACGGAGGAGCGGGTATTTTCCTAGCAATGTTAAAACGCACATCAAACGATCACTTGTTTAGCGTTCATGTAAACACTACATTCAGATTGCCCGATCGGAATGAATTCAGTTAGATTGAAACAAAAGTTGTGCATGTAAACTATGAATGCGACTGCAGAAAGCAACAGCCGAATCCCGGACATTTTGGACGATCTCGACGGCCGGACATGTCCGGGAAAAAGAGGATGGTCACCGCTACTACTCAGCTTTCTCCACAGAATAAGAAACTTTTAGCTTAGCTTCCAAATAAAGAATGGCTGACACTATATGTACATTCTGTGAGTGAGATCCCTCTATGGGCGGGTTGAAAACATGCGGAACAGCGCCTTCTACTGGATAAATGATGAGCTAGTGTTTGTAGTCTTACCCTTATTCAAAGAAATTTGACTTCCTGCTTTTTATGACGCAAAATGACGATTTTTGCGTCATAAAAAGCAGGAAGTGGAACACTTAAATCCTTATTTCTCCCATCTCAGGGGAAAATAAGGGAATAAACCATGACCATTCGAAAATGTGACTGGGTTTCTAAAGATACAAAGTCTAATGCAAATGGGTGAAGTGTTCCTTTAAGAGCTTTCTAGTCTCGCGGCTGCGGTTTTGAAAATTGGTCAAAAATGTTGGTGCGGATGGATGGCGGACGGATGATGAGTTTTGTGATGCGGTTGCGGATGAAATAATAGTCCATCCGCGCATCTCTAGTGTGTTTGACTGTTTTTCTGCTCAGTTGAAGGCCATAAATGCTGTGTTTATAAGTTTTGTGGTTTGTATGGTTGTTGCTAATGATTTGATAAGATATTGTGTCAGTAAATAGTTGTTTCCACTAAAAAAAGTATGAATTTTTACATTACAAATCTTTAAATGCCTTTTTCTCAAAATGAGTTTTTTGTCATTCTCCAGTGACACATCACAGCAGATGTTCACCAAACTCTCCAGTTACACACTTAGCAGTATTCTGGAGATATGCTCTGAGGGATTTGTTATTAAATCATTACTGGCCTGATTTATGTGACATTTTAATCCAAAAAAAAAAAATGTTTTTGTAAGGCTATGGACAGTATATTTAGATTTCCTAGGTCATGAAAGCATATATCCTGAAATCCTCTGAACATCTTCTTTCATCTTGTGTGTAATCAAAATGAAAAAAGAATTTTGCACCTGGCTTTATCATATGCTCAGATCTATCTCCTGAAAATATATGCAAAATTGCGCATATTTAATGAGATAATGCCTTGTGCAAGTAATCAACTGAGGAAGTTTCATGGTGATTATCTTTTATTTTAAAATTGTACCCTATTCACCTGTAGTGTCTCGCCTTAAATGATAATCAGAGCCTGACAACATGCGTAATTCCTTAAGAGAAGTGGGAACCGTAAAAACAATGAATTGAAACTAAATGGGGATTGTCTTGTAGCATTGAAATATTACAAATAGATATTTAGAACACATATGGGGCAGATTTGATCTTATTACAAAAAATAAACCGATGCACTGTTCCTGTGTGACTTCAAAAGAAGATTTTAAACCGTCTGTAACTTCCTGTCCAGTAGCCAGACGCTATTCCAAGACCATATATATATATCCAGATTATATTCAAGTCCCGAATCAGAATCTAATCGAGATCTTGTGAATCGTAGTGATTTGATAGCAATTAAATTATTTCCATAATAATGTTTATTTTGCTGACATATCAAAGCATTTCTCTCTGCTAATGTTGTTAATATACAGGGATTTGTTTAACACTGATTCCAACTGGTAACCCATCTTTTTTTTAACCATCCATTAAAAGGTGTGTCTTTAATTTGATTTGCTAAAAAGAACCGGTTCACAAGAGTCACTTTACTGTGATTGAAGAAATGTATTACAAGATGTGTTGCAGTTGCACCAGCCATTCAGAAGTTATTTCTTAAAACGGGACGTAAAGTCCACACTAGAGGCTTAGTAACTACTAGCTCGTTTGTAACTAACTCTGCACTTTATTCGGTTGCACCATTTGTTTTAAAGACAGAACGACACTAGTAAGTAATGCGTGGTTGCAAAACACGTGTGGTTCCTCAATGATCCAATAGTCTTCAAATATATGTGTTGAAATGCTGCGATTTCACTTTATCCTTCATTCTAACTTCTTTTGCCGAACAATAAAAATAAGTTTCCATTAAATATGATACTACTTAATCATGAATAACATGATAGGCATTTTTATATGTAAATAGCATTCAGAAACTGTATTTGACATTACTAAGGATCAATAAATAAATACTGATGCAAAAAAAAAACATAGTAATTTATATTTATTTATGACACATTTGATTTGACATGCACAATACGGGCCGATACACACCGCGACCCTTTGTTTCGGACGGATTTGTGTTGAACAGCTACAGTACTAACAAATTAGTATATTCATAATGTTCATAATGAGTGTAAATGTCAGCATTATCATCAGTGTTGGGGAAAGATATTTTAAAAGTAATTAATTACAATATTGCTTTACTCCATAAAAAAGTAACTAATTTCATTACTTAGATACTTTTTATTGAAAGTAATGCGTTAAATCACTGGGCTGGGCTTGTTTTTTGCTTGTTTTTTTTTTTTTTTTTTTTTTTTTTTATAACAACAAAACAAGTTCTATTTTTGGCAAATGTAAACCCTTTCACACCAAAAGTGAAATGAATACGCCTCAGGCTGAAGGAAACACACATTCACGCCTGTACAGTAGAGTACAGTTACATAAAAAATAAAAAAACACGTTCAGCTGTTCTGCCTTAAAGAAGAATACGATGCAGGAGAAGTTAAAAATGTAAATACAAATGTGATGTTTATCTAAAATCATTTTTGTTTATTAGTATATTTGAAGTGGATCATGGACGGGTACCCAGCAAAGACATTAATAAATTGAGATTAAATACATAAAGTATTATTTAATGTAACATATTTAGTTATTGCAGGTTTGCGTAATACTGTTGTTATTACATGTGGGTGATGCCGAATCTGTTTTGTTGTTGTTTTTTGCAAGTGAAATGAGTAAATGCCGACTTACATTTATTCTAGAACTGCAATAATCATGATGTTGGCAACACCTCTGCACTCACGAGTTCTCTCCACACGAGGACAGGAGGAGAGCTGGTAGTCAATAAATGGAAAAACAAAGTAACTTGCGTTACTTGTTTGAAAAAGTAACTCTGGTATTTTGTTGTAAATTTAAAAGTCAAGTATTCTTCATTTATATTGCGCTTTTAACAATGTAGATTGTTTTAAAGCAGCTTTACAGAGATAAACGTATAATTTAAGGTAACAAGAGATAGTTTTGGCTTTATAGCGGTTCTTGAATAAAGATATTTTCCAGCTAAAGTTAGTTTTGATTGATTCACTTCCGTCACAACGATCATTAGTTATTAAATTCGGGACGACACGGTTTTTCTCTGAACAGACTTAAAACGCAAACCTGTGAGTAATGATAATAAAAGTAATACGTTACTTTACTAGTTACTTTTAAAAGTAATCTGATTACATGACTCAAGTTACTGGCAATGCGTTCTCATCACTGATGACCACATGTCTAAAGATTGGAAGTCTGACGGGAAAAGCGAGAGCTTGTGGATGCAGTTCAGTCAGTCTATTTTATTCCAACTCCTGATCGGAGGCTTCCGTAAATATTACGTTTATAAGTAGAGTTACGTTTCAACTAAGTTTAATGGAGCAATGCAAAAATATGGTGTTGTGTGCGCGCAACTAAATAAATATTATAAAACGGTTAGTTCCAATCCTTAAATCTGATTGGTCAATAGCCGTGTTTGATTCACGATAAAACACGGCTATGACCGCTTCACCCAACGGTTCTATGTATCACTACACAACACCCCTAGCAACCGCTCTTAGCAACTTGTTTGATCTCATCAATATTGCTCATTGAGTATTGTGAGAGATCGAGTAAGCGAGTGTACCTGCATTTACAGTAGATATAGCATTTTCCTTCAGGTTAGTCCTATATATTATATTATATATTATAAAAATCTGTTTGAATATCCGCTGCGATATCTTGTCCTTTTAACAGTTAATGGGTTTCCCCGAGCCCATATCATCTGTCAGCCGCTCTTCCTTCTCTGTGATCACAAGTTTGAGTCCTTTCAATGTAAAAGTCTTCTCTACTGACTGACTCACTCATAAACAGTCTCTGCCGCCATCTATTGGAGAAATAATGTATGTAACTTCTGTTGCTGTTTACGGTCAGGGACTATTTTTTACAGCGGAAGGAAGGCTTTTATTGATTTTACTTCATGAAAGTTGCATAGATACATATTTTTCGGCTTTAAAGGACAAGTTTGGTATTTTACACTTAAAGCCCTGTTTACAGATCGTATCTGATGAAATAGAACTGTTAAGATTAAAGTTTGGACACCCAAGATCTCCCGAGAATTTTAGGTTTATTTCGTTTAGAAAGACGTGAAACTCACCGAGTGGTCAGGGGTGTTCACTGATACGGTCCCAAAAAAAATCACTGAAAAAGATGCATTCCAACAGGTTTTATCCTAGTTTTTGTCCAACTCTATTGACTTGTATTGAATGTGCTGTGTGAGGTACGGTATTACTCCGCCGCTTCTTATTCTGCTTATTCTGTGTATTCAATGAAATGCCAGCGGTTTGCTTGCAATTGGCAAAGGTGCATTATCGCCACCAAATGGGCTGGAGTGTCTATTATTCAAGCTCTCAACGGAAGAATCACGGGTGTGACGCGTTTGGCAAAATAGGTCCACAAAAGCGAAATAAACCTAATATTCTCGGGACAGCAGCATGTGTCCAAATTTTAATCTTACCCGTTCGATTTCATCAGATACGATCTGTAAACAGGGCTTTAAGTGTAAAATACCGAACTTGTCCTTTAATAGTCGTGTTGTGTGGTAACCGTTTTATAAAAGCAATAAGGTACGAGAGGCTGTGCTTTATCGTGAATAAGTCACGGCTGACTCCGCTTCGCGTCGAGCCTAACAACGCCCTTCAGCCGTGACTTATTCACGACACAGCCTCTCGTACCTTATTCCTTACATATTGCATAAGTTGTGGCTGAGTTGTAACTTACGCACAGCCCCTGGTTCCTCAATAAAGTAACAATATCATGTATTTAACTTCAATCCTTTTTAGATCTCACTATGTATTGTTTATTTTGTCACCCAATCCTTTAGGACTCTGTAAATACCCTTTACACAAAGTGTCTTCAGTGGCTGTTGAGGGACTCTCATCTGGTAAGCTGGTAAGAACGGATCTCTCTAATGCGGACTTGCGTGTGATGCTGATTGGGTCAAATGTCTTCATTTCAGAGACTTCTGGCGAGACAGGAGATACAGATGACTCTGCTCAAACAAGCAGTGGAGGTCAGTGGAAAACCAGCCAGTTTAAACTTGTGTTAAGAATTTGACTTGAGTTAAAGGATTAGTTCACTTTTAAATAACTTTTGCTGATAATTTACTCACCCCCATGTCATCCAAGATGTCCATGTCTTTCTCCAAGTCGAAAAGAAATGAAGGTTTTTGATGAACACATTTCTCCATATAATGGACGTCAATGGGCCCCAAACGGGTCAAGGTCCAGATGACAGTGTCAGCGCCGCTTCAACGGGCTTTAAACGACACCAGACGATGAATACGGGTCTTATCTAGCGAAACCATCGTCATTTCAAAAATAAATAAAAAAGTTTAAGTTTTATAAGCACAAACGCTCGCCTTGCTCTGTTCTGTGATGCACGTTCGTGACGTCACGTAATACGCAGTTACGCTGTAAAGGTCACGCTTCTATGAAAAGTCAAAAATGTCTGATGTGTCCTGATGAAAATTTTCTTTTAGGGTTTTTAATATTCCAACACCAGGATACACACACGCAATGGGCATTTTACACGATAAACTGACACGAAGACATTTGAATATGTGTGTATGGTCCTCCTTCTGCACATCTGTAAACACTGACTCGTCAAGCGTGACCTTTACAGCGTAACTGCGTATTACGTGACGTCACGAACGTGCATCACAGAACAGAGCAAGGCGAGCGTTTGTGCTTATAAAACTTAAACTTTTTTTATTATTTTTGAAATGACGATGGTTTCGCTAGATAAGAGCCGTATTCATCGTCTGGTGTCGTTTAAAGCCCGTTGAAGCGGCGCTGACACTGTCATCTGGACCTTGACCCGTTTGGGGCCCATTGACGTCCATTATATGGAGAAATGTGTTCATCAAAAACCTTCATTTATTTTCGACTGAAGAAAGAAAGACATGGACATCTTGGATGACATCGGGGTGAGTAAATTATCAGCAAAAGTTGTTTTTAAAGTGAACTAATCCTTTAAGCTTGAGTTAAACTTGAGTTAAGAATTAATTTGTCTTTTCTTTCCTCCATTTTCAGATGTACATCCATCATGGCATCCATGATCTACTCTTTAGTTATGTTGGGACTCTTGAAGCAAGTCGGGTACTGATAAACATGCCATTAATCGTGTGTGTGTGTGTGTGTGTGTGTGTGTGTGTGTGTGTGTGTGTGTGTGTGTGTGTGTGTGTGTGTGTGTGTTGCAGGGAGTAAAAGTTCAACTTTGATTTCAGTAATTCAGACAGTTTTTTCTTTTACTGTGCAGATTTTCTATGCTTTTTAAAAAATGATTATCATACAATGTTGTAATGCTCGGTCTGTCATCTCAGAGCTGTCTGGTTTGTCTTTTAATGCATTATTGCAGAAGCTTTAGAATGGAGGATATTAAAAGTGAGAATACTTCCAGAAACATGGCTGCTGTAAAAGTTGGTCATCATTTTAGCAGCATTTTATTTTCTGTTATTACATTCATTTATATTTGTCTTGACAGGATGCAGCTTTCAACAAAACAACGCGATCCTTACAGGAACTGCAACAGAAAGACCTTGGTGTAAAGTCAGAATTCAGGTGAACTCTTCCGTCTCTAGATCAATGTCTTTTTCTTAAAGGTGCAGTGTGTGATTTTTAGCGGCATCTATTGGTGAGACTTGAGAACTGCAAACAGATAGTCGCGTACGGCCTATCCCTCCCTTTTCAAACTCAAAGGAGAAGCTACGGTGGCCGACGTAACCAGCACATTTCTCCCCACATAGCAAACCCACAGCGAGGGAGAAGATTAGTAAAAGTTCAGCTGGCTAATATGAGCTGTTGTGCTGTAGGCTAACGTTAGTGTGTTACGGTCAATAGTACTAATCAGCTAATCGTCTCACGAACGTAACCAGCACATTTATCCACACATAGCAAAGCCACAACACAGCGAGGGAGAAGAACTAGTTTACATGAAACAATATAACTACATATTTTACACCACTGACAAGGGAAAAGTCACTTCACACGGTGTCTATGGCTAGCTTCTAGGTAATGCTAACATTATGAAACATCTGTTTTCATTTGCATTGTTAAAGTTGGAATACCTTACCTAGCAAGCAGAAAAAAGGCAACTTCGGTGTCGCTTTGAAAGACTTTTCCCTCATAAGACCCTTCGTTTCTCCCTTATTTTTCTATACAATATCTGTGGTCTTTCATTTTCGCGTAATTCTGCGGCGTCTTTTTCTGCTGCTTCTCATTCAAGTTAGTGAGGAAACGCGCTGTGTGTTCGCTGTCGGCTACGGTAGAAATATGACGTCACAATATGTCGAGCTTCATAGAAGGGGGTGTCCGCACTTATGTAGATATAAATGACTCATTCTAAGGTAATAAAAACATAACGGTTCATTAAGTAAGGTCTTTATACACCACTGGAAACATAGTTATGGATCTTATATTGCATTTCTGTCAATAGATCCTCAGAAATATTACACATTGCACCTTTAAGTGTGTGCTAAGCTAAATTACTATAGTTTGATATTTTGAGTGATCAGACAGCTGACATATCCCATAGAGTAAGATCTGCCATCGAGACATGTTTAATGTTGTGCAAGAAACTGTTGTAAAGACGAGACTCCGTCAGAGTATTAAATGATGTAGTGATCATATGTCACTTCTCTCTCTCGTAGTATAAATATTCTTCGGGCTAAGAGGGAGTTGAGTCAACTGAACATCTGTACGTCTCCCCTGCAGAAACTGCTCTGCATAAGGAAAGTTATTTTAACCATCATGCAGTCAACCCGACGCCGAGATACAGGTGCTGTGACCACAACCCTTACTTTCTACCAAAACACTCAGTTGCAAAAGTACCATGGTAATACCACGAAGAGCACACAATTTAGGAGTGCCATGTAAATACCATGGTAAATGAATGAGGAAGTGTGTGTGTGTGTGTGTGTGTGTGTGTGTGTGTGTGTGTGTGTGTGTGTGTGTGTGTGTGTGTGTGTGTGTGTGTGTGTGTGTGTGTGTGTGTGTGTGTGTGTGTGTGTGTGTGTGTGTGTGTGTGTGTGTGTGTGTGTGTGTGTGTGTGTGCGCGCGCGCGTTTGTCTAAATTTCCTCTTCTGGTTCTGCATGGCTCTTATAACCGGATTAGCCGGTGTACGCTCGTTCATGAACAGTTAGTCCTCTGTTTTACCGCAGACATCAGAGCAGCAACACTTCCAGTGTGTGTAAACTAGAGGAATGCTGTCCTAATGTCTGTTTGTCAAACAGCTTGTTTAGTAAGTTTGCCATAACAGGGCGCTGAAGGCAGACAGTAAAACAGGCACAGGATGTTCTTTCCATTTTTATACATGCGTTCAATGCTTCTTTTCTTCAGCAAAGATTTTATTTAGAACATTTTGGTCAATTATAACAAATAATTAAATCTATTTAACTATTGCATGTTCCTCTCCTGATTTTTTTGAGCATTTCCTCCCCTTAAAAATAAATAAATAAATTCAAAATCACACCAGTCGTCTATGATGCAGCCAAGTTTACAGGAGATGTATAGATCTAAACTGTTATTATTGACCGCAATTGCCTTGTTAAACTTGGATGCCGAAAACGTTCACTTGTCACAAAATAGATCACGCTCATTTGACTAGGGCATGGGCTAGCATTTTTATCTTGCGCATTTATTTTATCTTAGTTATTAATAATACGAACATGGATGCAAGTAACAAACAATAGGATAAATACAATAAAATAGAGACAAATGAAATAAATAGTGCTTTAAGTTTTTTCAGATGCAGGTCTATTTAGTAGTGTTCAAGTAATATTACAGAAATGTAATAAAAATATAAAAAAATTATGATAATGTCTAAATTAGTGCTGTCAATCAATAATTTTTTTTAATCAGATTAATCACACTTTTGTTGTGTGATTAATCGCGATTAATCACACACTTATCGTGAAATTAAGCATAAGCCATTTGTCTTAACACATTTTGTCATCATTTGCTATAACCAGCAAAGTAAACAATCCAATTGAAGGGTGATTCTCACAAAACTGTATTTTCTGCAAGCTTCAAGGACACTTGGAGACTCCAAAAGGACATCAAATAACCCAATGATATAAGCACCATAGCATCCATGAAAAAAACATTACAGAAAAAAAAACTTTACAGAATTCACATTTTATAGTATTTGTACAGAGCTACAACAAAGAGCTCGTTTTCATTTTAGACGAGTCAAAATGTGATACCGAACAGGACCACGTGGAGACGCCAAAAAAAAGCGTAATCAACCGCCTTGACTGCAAAAACCTACGATTACTGAACACGGCTACGTACACATTACAAATTCAACATTCTCCTGGGTGTGTGTAGAAACAACGCGGATGTACTGAAACGTGTCTGTATAAATGCAGCGTGTGACCAGTGATCGAGAGCACACATGCAGTGTTTGTTTTCCTCGTCTCTCTCTCTATACCAAAGAGACTGGATGACAACTCTCGGTTCCTTCAGCCTTGTTTATACTTTCGCCTGGCTCCGCAGCGCGAGTCTCCGCAGACTGCACGCGCACCTGAAACGGTCGAGGCGTTTATACTTGACGCACTCGCCGTTGTACTATTCTTTGAAACGACAGGGGGCGACTCAAGTAATTGTCCTCTAAACCATCAGGAATCGGTGAGAAGAAGAAAGATAAACACGTGACAATTAATTCTAGGATACCACCACCACCAATACAAAAGTAATCGTGTAAAACCCAGTAAACCCTGAGATTACTTGTGACATTATAACAAAATGCATGTAGGCTAGCCTATATGGGAACATGTATGTATACAACTAAATTAACAATCTCTTAAATATTTTCTAATTTCACTAAACATTTCATTAACTTTCGTGTACATTTGTATTAAACATGGACCTTTATGTTCATTAAAAAGGCTTTTTATGCTATTGTGTGCTCATTTTTTAAATGTATGCAACTAATTTAGACGTGAAAACTGGGTGCTGGTGTGATGAGAAGTTCGTGCTCGGCCAGATTCGGCTCGAAGCCCGCCCACACCGCAATGACGTCATTTTTACGCACCTTTGCGCTCGTGCGGACGCGGCGAGTATAAGCGGCCGGGGACACACTGGCTGCGTGGCGTGAGCGGGCGTTTCTGTTGCGTGTCAGCTGCATGGCGGCTGCGTCGCGTTTTCTGTGTCTCTTGCACACCAGAAACGTGCACCTGACACGGCGCTGCTGCTACTAGAAAAAATGCTGCAAAAATTTGACAGCCAGTATAAATTGCCTGGGAGAACATACGACTAAGAGTCCATTGCTTTTATTATTTTTGGTTGTTTTGTTAATTTTTTGTGGATATTTAAAATGTTTTCAGTGTTAAATAGTCTTTAGAAATACAAGTTTATCGATCTTTGAAAAGGTGTACCTGCATTATTATGCCATTATCATTATTTTAGATGAAAATGGTCTCAGAACGACATATTATCGTTTATCGCAATAATTTCTTGGACAATTTATCGTCCAGCAAAATTTGTTATCGTGACAGGCCTAGTTGTGCATCAATATAACACTCTCACACGCTTACTGTACGACTTCTATATGTCACTAAAACTGCACTCTTCAGAAACAACCACAGAATATGACACAACTTGTGTTTTAAAGTAAAGCATACACTCGAATGAATGATTCACTAAAAGCGCAATATGAGTCTCTACTCTCTCTGAGGATCAGCCGGGCCTTCTTTACATCAGTGATCAACTCCGGGCACTGAGGCAAGACTGGATCGGCATCCGTAAGGATTTGGCCAAGAACCTGATATCCAGTGATATCGAGTGAATTGTAGAGGTTATGAAGAAAGGTCAACACTTTAAATATTGAGTCTTTGCATATGTTTTTGCCAATAAAAGCCCAGTTTAAAAAACAACAACATTGTTTTCCAGTAAACCATAGAAAATTGTGCAAATATAATCTACAAATACTGAAGCAACAACACACTTTGTCACTGCCAATACCATGGCTGTAGTTCTTCACGAGAAGCACTTATTGTAGCAATCTGGTGGACTGAACATGTGACTCTATCTTTCTCATGTGTAGAGTAAGATATTACGCATTTAAAAAGCTGATGATGACCGTCTGTCTCTTTCAGCGGTGAGCATTGAGGCCATGTGTGCTGATGATCTTCTGTCAGTCATTCTCTACTTGCTAATCAAAACTGAAATCCCTAACTGGTGAGTGTTATGTTTTCTGTGTCACTGTCTGTCTCATTGTTGTGATTGTATTGTTAAAGGCACACTATGTAAGATTTTTAGATCAAAATATCCCAAAACCACTAGAACAATGTTATATATTTTGTTAATTTGTGTTCTTGTATTTATCCCAAATCATACCCGCGTTACCCTCGATTTCATGGAAACACCAAACACGCTTTAATATATTATGTAAGGGTTAATGCTCTTCGAGGTGTCCATTGTCAGGTTTTAATGGACGACGGCGAGGTGTGAACCGGCCGACGCGCAGCGGATGGACACCTCGAAGAGCATTAACCCGCTTATACCATGGTCACTTGCCAAATAACAAATTTTTAAAACATTAGTTTATATTTTAATTCGTTTTACAATCGAAATCTAAAGTTACAAGTTACAAACAATAACTTGGTTTCCTTGGTTACGCCTGACGGTTTATTTAGGTGTCCTCTATCACTTTTTAACGGACACCCTGCAGCCAATCAGAATCGAGTATTCACCCAGACCATGGTATAAGTTTTATTAGACAGTTGAGCAACTGTTTGGATTAGGGCTGTAACGATACAGCAAACCCACGATTCGGTTCGTATCCCGATTTCTGACCCACGATTCGATACAAACCGCGATTCTTGCGAGGAGGGAGGATTTTAAAAGCCAAATAAATAAATAAATAGCTAAAGCTATAACTCTGTTTTCTTGTAACAAAATACTTTTGAAAAACAAACAGAACTATACTCCATTGTGGAGATGATTCGAGCATGTTAAAAATTCTTCTGAGGTAACCGAGGCTTACTGTCTGTGCTGTAAACCACAAATAATATATTGCCTATTCCGCATGACCCGCATCTCAAGCGCAGGAATAACGCTTGCCACAAAGTGAACGCGCATAGAGAAATGCACACTTCCTACGAATTAGCCTAAGCAGCCATTTCTTTATGTTTTGAATTGACGTTAAATCAAGTAAAAGTATTTCAAGCTTTCTATATAAGTTTCGATTTGTTTATGAGGTGAGCTCCAGTTCACGCGCGCGCCGGTGCCACACACACACACACCGCGCGCTTATCTCACTTGCTCTGGTGTTTGCGTGTGTGTGTGTGTGTGTGTGTGTGTGTGTGTGTGTGTGTGTGTGTGTGTGTGTGTGTGTGTGTGTGTGTGTGTGTGTGTGTGTGTGTGTGTGTGTGTGTGTGTGTGTGTGTGTGTGTGTGTGTGTGTGTGTGTGTGTGTGTGTGTGTGTGTGTGCTCGCGCGTGCGTGTGGGGGAGAGGTGCGATTTTTGAATAATAATCAAATGATACCCAGCGATCTTCGAATATTATTTTTGATTGAAATTCCCATACCTAATATGTAAAAGACCCCGTCACAGCCCTAGGATCTATTCTGGACGAGAAAGATAAGTCTGGGAAGGGGTGTGTCGATCGCGATCTGCCTTCTCACACCGCGACACAGGTTCGTGGATCTGAGTGTCGCGATTTCGGTTTAATATCGTAAATCGTTACAGCCCTAGTTTGGATACATCAATTGACAGAAAACTAATCATTATTATATATAAGCTCAACACAATTAGTCTTTGTTTAAATATCGTTTCCTTGATTTACCGCGAGTAACCTGTTTGGCCATACCTAATATTGATCTAGCTCACTGCAGTGATCAACAAGTGTCTCGTATAACAGCCGCCAAGCGAATGCACAGTAACAGCATTATAACAACTTTCAACACACTCAAAAGTGTCTAATATGATAAAACAGCGCTGCGTTACCCCACATACACAAGCGGTCTGCGACATAATACAAGCTCCACTGCTCTCGAGCCGTGTGTGGCGCTCGTCTCTCATTAGCAATCGCTCCAGCGCCTCGTTTCCGCTCCAACGGCTTTCGCAACGTTAATTAATCTTTAATGCATTACCGGTCATCCATGAATATGATATCTGTCCGAGTCTA
This sequence comes from Phoxinus dragarum, assembly GCA_033366665.1. NCBI lineage: Eukaryota > Metazoa > Chordata > Actinopteri > Cypriniformes > Leuciscidae > Phoxinus > Phoxinus dragarum. The sequence continues at coordinate 10,121 of JARPMJ010009122.1, read as the reverse complement.
TCGTATTCTCAACTGGCTGTAGAGGTGAAGACAACAACTCCCATGATCCCGCCAAATCAAGGCCTCATCAAGCTACGCCTTTGTTTTGAATAAGCGACCTCTAGTAGCGAAAAATTACATAGTGTGCCTTTAAGTCAAGTCACCTTCATTTATATAGCGCTTTTAACAATATAGACAGGGGTGCACATAACTGGTACGCAGGTACGCATGCGCGACAAAAATCAGGAATGCGTAATGCCACTTGTGTTACTACGCGCCTTTGCGTACTTTAAGGGTAACTGTCGCGAAAATCTAGGCAGTTTTAATTAAAATTTTTCACAGACGAAAACGAGACGATAACTACATAAAAACCTGTTTTAAATGACGACCACTAAATGTATTGATATTTTTGTCAACGAATAAAAACTAGACGGAAATGTTAGGGGGGACGATTAGGGAAGTGATCCAGTCAGAACTGATTTGCGTTTTTGGAAGATGCGCACATTTGAATTGTAACGTGCTGATCTACCGGCGGGACACGAGTTGGCATGCGCTTGATCCATGTCTCAAATCGTTGAAAAAAATGTAACGTCTGGGAGAAAGAGAAGAGCAGACATATGGATAGATCTGAATAAGAGTGACGACGCGAAAGAGAGCTTTATCCGGTATGTGTGAACACACACACGAACCGAAGCGTGCAGTCCAGCACATAGACAGCTAACGTTATACAGCGTGCAAGGACTGAATTGAGCTCTCTTTTGCATCTGAATGGACAAATACACACAACATTATGTCTAAATGTCCGTTTTGGAGAGTATTCACGTAAACGCAGTCGGTTATGTCTCAACAGAACGTACAGTGCATCCGTGTAATTGGATCTGCACACTCGGTCTTAAAATGACAGTGCGTAATAAACCTAATGCCTTCTGTACACTTAATATTGATCAAACACAAAATAAAAAGAGACAATTCACTGCTCTTTAATATCTTTAATAAGGATTAATTATATTTAATTTATACAAATAAATATATTTGAACAAATAACACTTCAAATACTTTTTTTCCAAAGGTTTTTTCTATCATTTTAGGTCATTTTTTCACGCTGATGTAAATTTAAGTGTTCGGGGGTTTTTTTATAAGTTTGGTTAGTTAGTTATTTTATGCTATAAAAACGGGAATGTGACGTCATGATTGACAGCTGTGGCCACGCTACATATGGGGTGAGTACCAAACACCATCTCCTGGTACTCACCTGAGTAACTCACTGAAAAAGTTATGTGCACCCCTGAATATAGATTGTTTCAAAGCAGCTTTACAGTGATAATAGGAAATTACAGTAACAGAGATTGTTTTGGCTTTACAGCAGCTCTAGAATATAGTTATTGTCCAGCTAAAGTTAGTTTTGATTGATTAACTTCTGTTGCACAGATCATTAGTTATTTCACTTATTGACACCGTTCTAACAGAATGAATGAATGTCTTTAGCAATCTGTTGATTATATATGCAGAATATTGATAATCTGACTTTTTCTTCAGGATGGCGAATCTGAGTTATATAAAGAACTTCCGCTTCCGCAACTCCAGTAAGGATGATCTGAGCTACTACCTGAGCTCGTTTGAGGCGGCTGTGGAGTACATCCGCCAGGGGAACCTCACCCAGAGCCCTCTGGTAACAGCAAACGTAGCGCTGGAGACACTCAAGTTATGGCTCGGTTCCTAGTTATGATGATCACCCAACATCTGATTAAAATATCTCCGCTGAACATCACTTTTGGCCCCTACTGTATATCTCCAAATAAATCTATACCAAATCGAATTGAATCGAGATCTGAAATAAATTGAGATTGTGAATCTAAATCGAATCGTGAAATGTCAATAACCAGCGCAGACCTTAGGGTTATATTTGTTTTTGCTGATATTGATATTGGTGTCAAACATGCAATTTCAATGGTATCATAAGCGTTGATATTGTAACAACCTAAATTCAAGCAAAAACAACTTCTTATTATAATACTAATACAAATATCACTAATGTTATTTCATGATAACATACATAAGTAAAATTACTCAAAAATTATTTTAGTCATATAACCTCTAAATGCAAGCGAATGAGAACAAATTTAGTTAATTTAAATAGCAAGATTAACGTTAATTTTTTTTTTTTTTTTTGGTGAATGTGTGCTGTGGTCCACAGGGGTCAAGAGACAGGCTGTCCTTCAGACAGAAGGTGGACCTGCTGTCCCAGAATGCAACACCTACAGATCAGCTCTTTGAGGTGAGCACCATTGGCTGTTTTTCTGCCTTATATTTGGTTGGCTCGAGAAAAATGTTATACTAGTTTAGATGCACAAGACAAGTGTCTCCAATTGGTTCTTGATTAAAAAAAATATGATTTATGATCACATTAGTAGTTATGCATTGATTGTGTGTGTGTGTGTGTGTGTGTGTGTGTGTGTGTGTGTGGGCAGTACATCGTGAGCGGAAATGAGGTCGAGGTTCAGCGTTTGCTGAGCGAAAGCGAGAGTGAGGAGGACGGGAAGAAGTTGTGCCACCCACTGTGTTCCTGTGACGCCTGTGACCTCCACATCTCAGGGTCAGTACTAACGACTAGCAAACATCTCATCACCACAGAACAAGTGCATAGAAGCTATTGAAGTGATCGGAAATGTTGCGTTAACGCCTTTTAAACACCAATTACCTGATCATATACGACACCATTTTCTACAAAAAACTGAAAACTTTTTTTTATGCGTTTTGGCCATTCATTTACACAACAATGACATTTTGGGGGCCTGAAAAACAAACTTTTGAAAACGGGGAAGTGTAACTTTTTTAAAATTATACTGATATTGTCGAATTTGTGAAAATGGCGTCGTCATGCGCATGCTTATTACGTGTTCAGTCTATAGGTGCAGAGTTTTTCATTACAAAGTGACATCGCCATGTACTGGCCTCGCATGTAGAAAACAGCGTTTTTAGTCTTTTTTCGTCGCAATAAAAAGTGATACATAAACGTTCTTACGTATAGCCCCTTTAACACTACAATCTTTATCACAGATCTTTAATTTCTTTTGTTAAAGTATTGCTTTGCTTGTCTTTCTTGGTTCAGGAGATTGAACGACCCGTCCATAGTCACTCCATTCTCTCGGGATGACCGAGGCTATACTCCTCTACATGTTGCTGCTATTTGTGGTGAGGATTGTATTTGTGTGTGTGTTTTTTGGATTTTTCACTTGATATATTGTATAACGGGGAAGATTTTGTTGTGGTATTTTTGAATCTGAATCATGAATCTGTAGATTTCACACTGAGTTGACCAATACATGTTGTGCCCGTGTTGTGCCCGTGACCAGGTCAGTCCCTGCTGATTGACTTGCTGGTGTCAAAGGGAGCCGTGGTGAATGCCACCGACTACCATGCCCTCACGCCGCTACACTTCTCCTGCCAGAAGGGCTACCAGGGAGTCACGGTCAGGACTCAACACAGCTTGTGCCAATAACTGTCTTATGTAGAGTGACAGAGTAACAGAACTGTATAGTTAGTTCCTAGTATCTTACATGTTAGATTTTTTTTTTTTTTTTAACATTGGGACAGTCTGTTTACATAATAATAAAATTAAATTCAACATTTATTTGTATAGCACTTTTCACAATACATGCTTTTTCTGGAAAGATGCTTTGAAACAATATGTCTACATTACAATTTAGAGTGATCTGTTATCAGAGGTGACTGTGTCCAAGTTATATATTTCAGAAATGTACAAATACAAATCACACAGTTAGCTAATAATTAGGGCTGGGGATCGATTAAAAAAATTAACTAATTAATTGCACAAATTGCTGTGATTAATTGCAATTAATCGCATTTCCCCCAAGCTTGTAATCATGAATATTTAAACGTAGAATCACAGAATTAAATTAAACAACACAGAAAAATGGAACATAAAATAGCCCTATATTCAAATAATATTAAACATCAATATATTATTCTTCATTTTCAGATAATAATTACCAGAGCATGTGATCAGAGCAGGTCATTGTACCATTGTGTCCCAGCATGACTATACCAGCTCAGTAGGGCTATTGCAAACAGAAGTCTACTACTGAGAAATATCATGTTATTTGAGCGGACTTTGCTTTTCCAGTGTGTGATCGCAGCAGCGCACCGATACACACACACACACACACACACGGAGCGGAACATTGAGCAGAGAGCGCAGCAGCGGGCCGACACACACACACGGAGCGGAACATTGAGCAGAGAGCGTAGCAGCGGGCCGACACACCACACACGGAGCGGAACATTGAGCAGAGAGCGTAGCAGCGGGCCGACACACACACACGGAGCGGAACATTGAGCAGAGAGCGTAGCAGCGGGCCGACACACACACACGGAGCGGAACATTGAGCAGAGAGCGTAGCAGCGGGCCGACACACACACACGGAGCGGAACATTGAGCAGAGAGCGTAGCAGCGGGCCGACACACACACACGGAGCGGAACATTGAGCAGAGAGCGTAGCAGCGGGCCGACACACACACACGGAGCGGAACATTGAGCAGAGAGCGCAGCAGCGGGCCGACACACACACACGGAGCGGAACATTGAGCAGAGAGCGTAGCAGCGCGCCGACACACACACGGAGCGGAACATTGAGCAGAGAGCGCAGCAGCGGGCCGACACACACACACGGAGCGGAACATTGAGCAGAGAGCGCAGCAGCGCGCCGACACACACACACACACACGGAGCGGAACATTGAGCAGAGAGTGCAGCAGCGGGCCGACACACACACACGGAGCGGAACATTGAGCAGAGAGAGCACAGCAGCGCGCCGACACACACACACACACACACACGGAGCGGAACATTGAGCAGAGAGCGCAGCAGCGGGCCGACACACACACACGGAGCGGAACATTGAGCAGAGAGCGCAGCAGCGGGCTGACACACACACACACACACACACACGGAGCGGAACATTGAGCAGAGAGCGCAGCAGCGCGCCGACACACACACGGAGCAGAACATTGAGCAGAGAGCGCAGCAGCGGGCCGACACACACACACGGAGTGGAACATTGAGCAGAGAGCGCAGCAGCGCGCCGACACACACACACACACACGGAGCGGAACATTGAGCAGAGAGCGCAGCAGCGCGCCGACACACACACACACACACACACACACGGAGCGGAACATTGAGCAGAGAGCGCAGCAGCGCGCCGACACACACACACGGAGCGGAACATTGAGCAGAGAGCGCAGCAGCGCGCCGACACACACACACGGAGCGGAACATTGAGCAGAGAGCGCAGCAGCGGGCCGACACACACACACGGAGCGGAACATTGAGCAGAGAGCGCAGCAGCGCGCCGACACACACACACGGAGCGGAACATTGAGCAGAGAGCGCAGCAGCGCGCCGACACACACACACACACACGGAGCGGAACATTGAGCAGAGAGCGCAGCAGCGCGCCGACACACACACACGGAGCGGAAACATTGAGCAGAGAGCGCAGCAGCGCGCCGACACACACACACGGAGCGGAACATTGAGCAAAGAGTGCAGCAGCGGGCCGACACACACACACACAAACACGGAGCGGAACATTGAGCAGAGAGCGCAGCAGCGCGCCGACACACACACACACACACACACAGAGCGGAACATTGAGCAGAGAGCGCAGCAGCGCCGACACACACACACACACACGGAGCGGAACATTGAGCAGAGAGCGCAGCAGCGCGCCGACACACACACACACACACTCTCTCTCTCGCCCACACACATATATTCTCGGCTTATGCTTTCTGCCTTTTTTCTCTTTCGGCCAAAAACCGAATCGGCGGTGGAAGATTCGGTGCCTCCAGCTTCTATGGTATTGATTTCAGTTCGGTTGCTAATTGTACACCGCATCTTTGTTTTGTCAAACACGTCATCAGGGAACTTTTTAAATGCAACCATTCCTCCTAAATCCCCATCCTTGTCCTTCTCCGTCATGACAGGGGCACTTGGTTCGGCACACTCGCAGGAAGTCATTAAAACGAGGCAAAAAAAAAGTGCAGCGTCAATTGCGTTATTTTTGTTTTTCAATGCGTTAAACATCTCAAATTAATCGCAAAGATGAACACGTTAATTCCCCCAGCCCTACTAATAATGTATTAATTTAAGGCAGAAACAATGAACTCCGTAAAGTAATGAACCCATGTTCGTTAAAGGATTAGGACATTAAGAAAACTGCAGCATTGGTGCATGTTGACTCGGAGTCCGTGTCCTCTGAAGTCTTCTCTTCACAGGTGTCGGGCATCAAAATAAGTCTCATCATATTGCATAAACCTCCTGTGCATGTCCCGTATCTGTTGTTTGATTGCTCTTCACGTTTGCTCTTCAGCTGCTGCTCTTGGATTATAAGGCAAACACAGATGCTCAGGATAACAGTGGAAACACTCCTCTACACCTGGCCTGCATGTACGGACACGAAGATGTAAGACACCGTACATAGCAGTGTTACTTTCTTTTAATTGTGACGCATCTTTACATTAAACTAACTACATTTGTGAATGTCTAGTGTTAAAACTGATGGTGTATGTACTGTAGGTATTTAATTCTTGATGTAAATGTGTGTGTCAGTGTGTGAAGGCGCTGGTGTACTTCGACCTGCACTCCTGCCGACTGAACGTTCAGAACGATAAGGGAGACACGCCGCTCCACATCGCCGCCCGCTGGGGTTACGAGGGCATCATGGAAGTGCTCCTGGAGAACGGAGCATCAACGCTCCTCCATAACAAAGCCAAGGAGACTCCATTACACTGTGCCCTCAATTCCAAGGTACCGTCTAGACCAGCGGTGTCCAGTCCTGCTGCATCAGGGCTTACTGTGGCCCTAATTATACACACCTGAACCGGCTAATCAAGGTCTGTAGGATCACTAGACACTTCCAGGCGAGTGTGTTTGAACTCTGCAGTGGCCTGTTGCACGAAGCTAGCTGAACTGAGTAGGTTTAGACTTGATGAAAACATAAAAATCCAACCTGGATTAGATCCGGTTCAGCGGCTCACAACACTTGCTGTAAACGTTCTCTGTTAACTCAGGGTTTGATTCAGAGTTGGTGATTAAAGGGATAGTTCTCCCAAAAATGAAAATTAGCCCATGATTTACTCGCCCTCAAGCCATCATAGGTGTGTAAGACTTTCTTCTTTCAGACGAACACAATCAAAGTTATATAAAAAAAAAAATGGCCTGGCTCTTCCAAGCTTTATAATGGCTCTAGAATGGAGGATGAGATTTTGAAGCCCAAGATTTTCAACGCCGTTGTCTCCTCCTTTCCGAAGCACTTGCGCTCCTGTGGCGTCTGTCGTTGCTATGCAACCATGAACTGCGCTCTCCACAACGACAAGGAAATTTCAGCAATGGATTCCCACCATTGAAAAAACGCGTGCTGTGGCTATGCTATGCGTTGCTTCCATTATCAGCGTGCTTGCCGCGCGCCTACATTTGAAATTACGAACTTGAGCGCGCAAAAGACGCGATATGTGAACGTCCCCTTAAATTTGCCTTTTTATCATTAACATATTTAAAGGGTTAGTGTTGTATTACAAATTTATTAAAGGTTTAATTTAGGTTTCAATACAATAGTATATAAACTGAGAAAGTTTAGTAGACTGAATTTAGCATTTGAGGCATAGATGATGAGATTCAAAAAAGATTAAGTCAAGCAATCCAGATGTCGGACATTAACCTTTTGTCTTCATGCACTCAGGAGGAACAGTGTCAATGTCCCAAGTTTAACTATGATAATGTGAAGGTATGGGTGATACTGTCAGGCTGATTGGATCATTTGAATGACACTGTTATGTTGATGAGATCAGGAAATCTCTGTAAACGAGCTGACTCGTATAGAGAGCCTAAGTCCCTCCCCTCCGCTTCCGGCTCATGGGACCTTATTTCGGAAAAAATATGTATGGTAGTCAATGGCGAGAGACAACTTATCTTTTTATTCCGTCTGAACTGTGCCCTGAATTACACATATGATGTTTGTCAATTTAAAAGATAATTATGAAAGTCAAGAAAGTCGCAGTTTGTCATAAAACAGAAGAGTAACGTTTAGTTTTATGTGGAAATCGCTCAATGAACTACATCTCTCGTCTCGCACTGTATGTCACTGTTGCTCGTGTGTGTGCAGTCTGGTACAACACACTCCGGCATCACGGCGTAACGTTACGGTTATAACATAAAAACTATAGAAAACATGACAGACGTTAGCTTCAGTAAAGTGAGCCTCAGTAAAGTTTGCTTCATTCATTGAGTGAAAAGGTATGCCGTCACATGTGCGCCTTTTGGGTTTGTAGTCTTTGTAATGATGTATTTTCACAGTCTTATACCTCCACAGTTTTACATCAAACTGCGACTTTATTGACTTTAAAATGTATCTTTTAAATTGAAAAACATCATATGTGTAATTCAGGGCACAATTCAAATGAGATCAAAATATTTGTTGTCTCTCGCCATTGACTACCATACAATATTTTTCCAAAATAAGGTCCCATGGTCAACCAGAAGGGGAGGGACTTAGGATCTCTATAGGCTACTTCATTTACATGCCCCCTTTATGTAAATCCCTCCCCCTTTGAATGTATAGGCGCTTTTCCACTACACACTACCAGCTCACCTCGACTCGCCTCGACTCAACTTTGTTTGGTTTTCCACTGTGTAAAAGTTGTACCTGTTCCTGCTTCCAGATACTTCGAGGCGATACTAAAATGTGACGTGACACACAGCAGACTGCTGATTGGTCAGAGAGAATCGTCACTATTCACTGCGTCATCATTGCACGCGCCAGACGGAGTATCCTGAATAACCCCGACATTTTTAAATAGTTTGGCCAGAGATTGCGTGATATACCCATTACTGATATTACGTAAAACAGCATACTCTCGATTTCCTCCATTGTCCTGTGTGTGTGGGTAGCGGGTGTGTGTTGCATCGCTATGACGACCAGCTACTATTGTGGAGGTACTATCTCCAATGGAAAACGGAGCGAAAAGCGAGCCGAGACGAGGTCGAGTTGAGCTGGTACTGGTAATGGAAAAGCGCCATATATAAACTGCAATGTATATTGTTTTGAGTTAGACTTGAGTTGGATGACTACAGCAACGCACAGCGAAGTCCTCAATTAAGATGAGAGCAGAATAACTTGAAGCTTGAAAGATATCCAAACGTCTCCTGGTCTCTGCTTCGAAGGAAAAGTTTTCCAACAGTTCGTTCACCCAGAAATGTTAATTCTGTCAGTAATTACTCTCCCTCATGGTGTTCAACCCAGTAAGACTTTCCTTCATCTTCAGGACACAAATGAAGATATTAGTGATTAAATCTGAGAGCCGTCTCACTCCTCCATAGGCTTCTGTTGTAATTGAAACTTGCCGGCCCAGAAAGTTATTAAAGACTTCGTTAAAATAGTCCAAGTGACTACAGCGGCTCAACCTTAAGTTTATAAAGTGGCGAGAATACTTTTTGTGCGCAAAAACAAAAAAAATAACGACTTTATTCAACTATTCATGTTCTTCTCTGTGGTCTGTCTCTGAGTGAGTTCACGTAGTGTAACAGCGCAGCGCTTCTGGGTTGTACGTCACACACGTAGGCCCACAGAGAAGAACATGAATAGTTGAATAAAGTTGTTATTTTTGTTTGTTTTTGCGCACAAAAAGTATTCTTGTCTCGACTAATTTTAAACGATGTCTTTAACTTTCTGGGCCGGCAAGTTTCAATTACAACAGAAGCCTATGGAGGAGTGAGACCGCTCTCAGATGTAATCACTAATATCTTCATTTGTGTCCCGAAGATGAAGGAAAGTCTGCCTCTCTAATGATGCCCGGGTGTTGGCTGTTGAGATGGTACAACAACGAGGTTGTACTTGAAGTATATCTAAGCACTGCATTGCAATACTTGCATTTTGCCCCGTCATTCTCGATTTTAAAGTGCTCCCACGCTGTGCTTTTCTTTGCCCGCTTCATATTAGAAAACTGGTCATAACTACTTCTTGTGCACGTAACAAATGTCTGGGAGCGCTCGGGTGGTCTCTGGTGGTGCAAAAATGTATTACAACTAAATTCAATGCACACCATTGACGCCACTTAACCG
>JARPMJ010009121.1:0-29436 GCA_033366665.1 Phoxinus dragarum | reverse complement strand
CGTGTTTCAAAGGTTGTAGTACTTTCCTAGTGACCAGACTGACTTACTACAGGTCAAATTGTGACAATACCACCCTTACTGTACGTACAATTGACAAATATGTTTATGAAAAAATTACTGTAATTCGTTGTAATTATTTTTTCGTGTTCCTAAGGGCGTAGTGCTTTCCTAGTGACCAAGACTGACTTACTACAGGTGAAATTTTGCCAATAACTCCCTTACTGTACATACAGTACACAAACACTCAGGCTAACCATAAGCTACATTAGCATTAAGCTAATTTAGCTTGCTAATCTGGTTAACATGCTTTTGTGTTCTCATTCTTACATTGAAGCCTCTCCTCGGCAGTTTAGTAAGACAGTGTCAACTGAGTGGCACAAGCTGCTAAACCATGTACCACAAGCCCCGAACCATTCCGGTCGTGGGTTCGAATCCTGTGTGGCACATGCCCAGACTGCAAGAGGTACTGTGGCCTTAAGTGGTGGAAAAGTTGCTTCTTTTCCAGATATGGTGTCTATATGTGAAGGAACTCAATAAATACCAACATGCAGCAAATGTATATAAAAAAATATAATTTTGAGTTGCTTCTCACTTGAAGTATGGACCTTATGCACAAAAACACAACTTCCCAGTGGCGCAATGAGATGAGAGTCAGGCATCTGACCCAGAGATAGTGGGTTCAAGCCCGTGTGGAACGACTTTATAAAATTGTGTGTAATGTTGTGTCATATCGATTCGGCTTTATTATTTAACATTGTAATAATCTTTCTTCCTCTTGGGTTAGAAATAAGTTTGTCTTGTTCATTATGTGTTCATTCTCATCTGAACTTCTGTTCATTTTGAGTTAATTTTCACCTGTACTTCTGAACCAGCTGTTTTTTCATGTATGTTCAATTTCTGCTGTTTTTACTCTTCCTGCTCTTGCTGCTGCTTCAGGGGCTTGGCCCCGTATCGCTGCTTGCAGCTATATTTCCACTTGTTCCTTAACCTGTAACCAAGAATACTAACACACACAGACACAGTTTCTTCAAGATTGGATTTGGCCAGGCTTTAACAATAAACAGGAGAGTATTCTCAAAACATCAAGATAACATGTTCTTTCTCTCACACTTTAAATCAACTGTAAAGTAAAGACTTTAACTAAGAAATGGTCTCTCAACTATAGACTTCAATGACCCCTGCTGAGACCATTGCTATCAGGGTACCCTAGAAAAGCAGATGGATGTAGTAACACCTGTTAAAGAAGTCCATATTTCATCTCTGGAAGCCGGGCTAAATGAGCAAGCACTGTTACTGCATTCCTGGCATGGGCCAGACCCTTCAGTCACACCTCAGATATCAAATACAGACATTTAAAGGATACATTAAATAACATTTTCGATAATCACACTGGTAATTTCTATAACAAAGTAAAATCTCATAAGCCTAGAGAAGTCATTCAACTCATTTGATATTTAGAAGGAAAAATATTGATTAATACCTTGATTAAAATCACTCATTAGAATCCAGAATCCACTTCTTCGGGACTTCATAACAAAAACTAAACTTGAATCATTACAATAAGGGTGTTGCTTATTTATAATGTTGAAAATATGCTTAAGCTAAAATCTTTACCGTTATTTTAATCAATGAAATAAATGTGTTGTACAAGGAACAGCAGTTCTAATACTTACTTTTATCTAAAACATTTATCAAAATGAATTGAGTAGAGTGATCACTAGGAACATACTGTAACCTTTGGAACATGGAACAAGCTGAAATTACAGTATTTTTTTCATAATAATATGTATGTACTGTACTTACAGTAAGGCAGATATTGGCAATATTTAAACTGTAGTAAGTCAGTCTAATCACTAGGAAAGTACTACAACCTTTGGAATATAAAAAAAAACATTATAGGTGAATTACAGTTTATTACATAAACATATGTAATAAACATGTAATAATGTGTATTACATAAACATATTTGATGATTGTACAGTAAGGGAGGTATTGTCAAAATGTCACCTGTAGTAAGTCAGTCGGGTCACTAGGAAAGTACTACAACCTTTGGAACATGAAAAAATACTTACAGTGAATTACAGTAATTTTTTCATAAACTTATTTGTCAATTGTACGTACAGTAAGGGTGGTATTGTCACAATTTGACCTGTAGTAAGTCAGTCTGGTCACTAGGAAAGTACTACAACCTTTGAAACACGAAAAAATACTTACAGTGAATTACAGTAATTTTTTCATAAACTTATTTGTCAATTGTACGTACAGTAAGGTGGTATTGTCAAAATGTCACCTGTAGTAAGTCAGTCGGGTCACTAGGAAAGTACTACAACCTTTGGACATGAAAAAATACTTACGGTGAATTACAGTAATTCTTTCATAAACATATTTGATAATTGTACGTTACAGTAAGCAAGGTATTGTCACAATTTCACCTGTAGTAAGTCAGTCCTTTCACTAGAAAAGTACTACAACCTTTGGAATATTAAAATAAAATCACTATAGGTGAATTACAGTTTATTTCACAAACATATGCAATAAAAATATGTAATAATATATGTAATAATATGTTTATTACATAAACATATTTGATAATTGTACAGTAAGGGAGGTATTGTCAAAATTTCCCCTGTAGTAAGTCAGTCTGGTCTGTAGGAAAGCACTACAGCCTTTTGTACACGAAAAAAAACTTACTGTGAATTACTGTATTTTTTTTAAAAACATATTTGTCAACTGTACGTACAGTAAGGGAGTTTTTGTAAAAAATCTTACCTGTAGTAAGTCAGACTGGTTACTGGGAACATGCTACAACCTTCAGATAGTAAAAAATCCCTTTGGTGAATTAATGTAATTTTATTCTAAAAAGTACTTATGTAAATTATGTACAGTGAGGCAGGTTTCCTAAATACAATCATTATAATGCACTTTTTATTGTTGCTAAAGTACAATCAATAGCATTAGAACACATAATGTGAGAGATATTTGCTGGTACATCTGTAGTTTGCAAAAATGTAGTTGTCTGTTTGCACACAATGAAAAAAAATACAACTTTTTAGACGGTCCCTATCTTGTTCACCGCACTACATTGGACATTCAGTGAACATTCGCAAGTTTGCATGCCATTAAAACAATACTTGCCCATTTTGATCGATTGTGGAAAATGTTGTAGTTCACCATCCTTGTCCTAAAGATCATGTAGCTGCTTTTATTTAGCAAAAATATGCTTTATTGCATTTGTTATTGAGACACTTTTTAAGCAAAAAAGTGTGAATGTGCGAATATAAAACCAACTTTACCTAAGTTTTTGGTAGGCCTCTGAAGCTCGTTATTTGGTGAAATTTCTGCAGTCATCGACAACATTATGTATGCAAAAAAAGAGAGTGACTTTCATTAGTAGCATTACCTCAGTCAGGTGGATTCAGATGTTTTTCTGCCATGCCATGTCCTGGAGATTCGCGCTTTGGGTTTTCAAAGTAAACCTAATAAAAAATGACCCATGTGTCTCGGATCCCTCTCTATTATCAATCTTTTAACAACTTATTTATTTGCCTAGAAATTGATAGGTGAATTTTGCGCAATACAATGTCAAATAGATGTCCAATATAATATGTAAAAGAGTTTAGAAATAAAATAAAATATTTGTACTGTCAAGCGCGCTCACGCGACCCAACGCAAAAAAATAAGATAAAGGACAAGATATTTCTAACAAATTTTCTCAAACATCTCAGAGATTTTATTTTATTTAAAATAAAAAATGGATACGTAATGTCGTCGAGGTGTCGTTTATTTTCTGCTGTAATTTGAATTTGTTTTATCTCTCGTTTAATTCGTTGTCCTTGTAGTCAGTCAGGTGACGCTGACGTAGGCAGACTCCTCCTGTCGGGGAATCCCCACAAACTCCACGCGTGGATTTTGCTTTGGGTTTAAACCCATTTTTTGTTGTTGTGTTTTTAGCCATTGGGGTGAGTCACTCGAAACATCACCGCAGCAAGAGCAACGAGATAACCGTTTTGGGAGAAGAGGTCAGCAAAGTAAATTGTCGCAAGGTAACTTTAATAGAGAAACACTTGTGCTGATTCGTAGGAACGTAAGAACATAAGTTACATTTATGCATGTTTGATTTGAAAATGTTTTCCCGCTTTAGTGTCGGGATTTGAAGTACAAAATAATTAAATGTGTTAAAAAATAGTTATTTTGACGAGCTGACATCGATGTGATAAAAATCGCTTTACAATTTTAGAATACAACTAATGAATTAACATAAGCGGAAAGTCACAGGCCCGACTGTGCTTTAAACGTTATTGAAACGTCAGTGCTAACCGTGGAGTGGGTTCACGTTAACGTTAGCTGATAAAAATGGGAAAATCGCTCTTCACTGTTATAAATTAATGTTGTTGTTGTTGTTGTTTTAAAGAAATGTGTATTTTATGTCTAGATACACTTTTTGCTTTACTTTAACAAGATCTACTAATGTGCGATTAGCCTGTGAAACAAATTAGCTACTTAGCTAAGCGGTATCTTCGCGACTTGGCGATCGCTACTATAACGTTTCTACCAAGCTGTCATTCGACCAAACTTCTTGCGATGATATTTACAAACGATATTTTGGATGTTTAATTACTCTTCTCAGAGACAACATCGCGTATTTAAATTGAGAGCGAACGTGAGGTGTTATATTATCGTAATATTTCCCCTCAATTGTTCAGAGGACTTTTCTATTTTGTCTGTAGTATTGCGAATCTGAAACAGGACATGGCAGAAAATCCTGAGAGTCAAGAGTTTGCTGACCTCTGGGAGCGGAACCTCATGTAAGTTTGCAAGGAAGGATCACACTCCTGAGACTTGGTCCTGGTCAGTTTTATATGGGAGCAGACAATATTATGTCAGCTTTTTGTCATAATGTGGGTCATTAAAGGAATTTTTGTGTTTGTTTATTTTTGCTTGCATCCATTAAACTAGTCTTGGTCATCAGTATCCACTAACCAGTACTCTGTTGTGTGTGTGCTTTATTAGTTTAATGATAATCTAACTCTCTCTCTTTCTCCCAATTTGTGTCTCAGTTCAGCTCCAGAAGGTGGTCCTTGTTGGGACATCAATGATGAGGTTATTTTCTTTTAATGGCACGTATACACACGCATACACTTAATATTCACAACTGATTTTTAATGCTGA
This sequence comes from Phoxinus dragarum, assembly GCA_033366665.1. Classification (NCBI taxonomy): domain Eukaryota; kingdom Metazoa; phylum Chordata; class Actinopteri; order Cypriniformes; family Leuciscidae; genus Phoxinus; species Phoxinus dragarum. The sequence goes on along the minus strand of JARPMJ010009121.1, from coordinate 24,267 downwards.
ACTCTTTTGTCTTACGTGTTTGTCTGTAGTACCTTCCAAGTTCGTTTGACCCAAGTCTCTTTAACTTGCTGACTGAACCGCCTCAGCCGTCCACCTCCCCACTGACCTCGACTGTCCCAGTTGCCACCGATTATCCTGGCGACCATGGGTTTAAATTGCAGTTCCCGCAATCAGGCACAGCCAAGTCTGTCACCTGCACGGTAAGTTAAAAATACATGCGCACACATACTATACTAAACTTGCATAAAATGTGACATTTTAGTGTACTTTCACCCATATAATTCCTCTTATCTCACATTATGCATGCACTATACACTAGCATCCTAAATAAATGAAAAATCAATATGTTAGTGTCTGATTGCCATTAATTTTTCATATTCTGTTTGGCTTTAGATTTATCTGAAATAAAGTAGGGCTTAGTGACAAATGTTACTGATGATACATAGTTATTATAAATTACACTACAATTTTTTGTGACAATATAATAGTAAACTAACTTTAGTATACAGTAGGTTGTAACTTGTATCTTAAGTGTGAACATGGATGCACACGTACCTGAGGTAGACTCAAATTGTTCTTTCTGGTGACCACTGAATCGGAATGTTGCCAGGATACCACGAGACTTCATTCATTCTTCATCGCCTTCGTTCCTGTCCCGAGTAAAACATTCCCGACCTCCCTTCTTTTGTGTATTCGCCACTTGAGTTCAGAGATAGCTGTTGTAGTCATTAGGCTTGTTGATCTAACATCTGGAGTGGGCAAATAAGAAATTGAAATTGGCCATTTCTTACGCCATTGTCTGAAGACATGAATGGGCATGTTCTCATGTGGAGCAACAAAATCTTCTCCGGTAGCGCTGGGGTTAAAAAGAAAAAAAAAGTGCCCCACCGCCACCACCCCCCACCAAATCTTTTTTCCCACTTTCTTCTTTTTCACCTTATTTGGTTCAATTTAGACCTTTCAAGTCCTTATTTTTTAGCAAGACTATTTAGCCATATACTTGCATGTAGTGCGACCCTACAATTTGGTGAATGGATAAAGGCTAGTATGTAACATAAAACTGCATATAGTTACAAGAAATGTGTATATATATATATATATATATATATATAATGACTGTGTGGTTGCCTTACATTTATGCATTTTGCAGATGCTTTTATCCAAAGCAACTTACAATAGAGGAATATAAGCAATTCATCCAATTCAAGTGCCAACAACATTCATAGTGTACAAAGTCAGGTTTATTAGAAAGCCAGACTAGGAAACAAGCTAGAGCTTAGGTCATTTTTCTGTGCATTTAAAAAATACAGTTTAATACACACTCTTGTGACCATCCAGTTTGTAGAAAGAGGTGTTGCTCTAAGATGGCTGCTTGACAAAAGATAATATGACAAATAAGCTCTTTCAACTTCAGTAATGAGTCATATGTCTAGCTTTAGTCTTTTTTTAGTCATCTAACAATATTGAATCTGACAGTAGTTTTTATTTAGTCCTATATGAGTGAAATCTCCTTGTTAATTTCATGTTTTTTTTGTCTTTGTTCCTTGATTTCTTTCTTTCTTTTAAATACAATATAAGCAGTAATGTTTTTTTTTTAGTAAGTGGTATCTGTAGAGATTGAACATGATTGAACATGTCTGAACTTGTCCTTGTAGAGCAGTGGGGGAGGGGAGTGTCTGGTTCTACCAAAGCAGAAACTGCAGTCTACAAGACTCAGAGCAGGGACGTTTGGCATCCAAAATTTTCCAGCCTATCCATTGAAGGGAGAAGTGTGTCCTCTAGTGCAGTTTTAGGATGGAAAGTAGAATATATTCCTATTGTTATAGGAAAAGATAGTCAAACTGGTGTGTTTCAGATCCTGTGAGAAACTACAAGACAGCATATGATCGGAAGGGTAAGAGGAAAATACAATTCCAAAAAAAAACTCAACTGGAAATGTGATAAATTATGTTTTTTCTATCTAAAATGTATAATTTTATATTGTGTCTGGATGCAGTTTTTATTTTTCTTAAGGTCTGTGAGCTTTTGTTGTGACATTTTTGAGAATTTTGTTGATGCTTGCTTATCTTTCTCGTACGTACTAAGTTTTGGTCAGTTGAAACATAGACTTGAATCTGATATATATTATTTTTTACTTTGTTTTTCTGGCATAACACAGATGCATATTAAATGTGTTGATTAGCAATTAGCAAATACATATTCTCAAAATCAGCCTGCCAGACAGAAGTTTATTGTTAAAGGCTGTGAATTAGCCACAACTGTAGTGGTGGTGGATTAAATGGATTAAATTAGATGCAATATCCCAAAGAAGGTTTTACTGTCCTGAAAATTATTGTTAGCAAGCACACTATCAGCCCATTAAATCCTCTCCTTGCAACATCCACTTTAATGCACCACTGCTAAGAAAAAAGATCTAGATAAAGTAGTCGACCAAACTAATCAACTAGTAGTCGATAGTTGGACAGCTAGTCAGCCATTTTAACCCATTCCTAATTTCAATTAACATTCTCATGAATTGTAACAAATGTTATGAATGTTCTGTTAACTTGTGTGATTACGAATACTAATTACTTCTATGTTCTAATATTTTTCCAATGTGTAACTTTCATTTATATAAATCTCATAATGATCTCTTCTTTTTCTCTGATTGCAGTACTCCCCAGACCTGAACAAGCTCTTTTGCCAGTTGGCGAAAACGTGTCCAGTTCAGATGGTGGTGGAAGTTGCCCCTCCCCAAGGCTCGGTGCTCAGAGCCACAGCCATTTATAAAAAGTCTGAGCATGTGGCTGAGGTGGTCCGCCGTTGCCCCCACCACGAGAGAACACCTGATACTGATAGTATGCACTATTTTACAAGAAAACACCAGCTTTAAGCTCTCTCACCTGATCTACTAAAAGCCATTAACTGGTCTGTGTACTCTCTGTTCAGGATTGGCTCCTTCTAATCACCTGATCCGAGTGGAAGGAAACTTGCGTGCTAATTACAAGGAAGATGACATCACCTCCAGGCACAGTGTAGTGGTGCCCTATGAAGCTCCTCAGGTCAGTCTCAATATTTGAATCTGTAATGGCATTAGATGGCAAGATTTACAATGAACAATGAGGTTAAGTAGATGACAATTTTCATTTTCATTCAACATGTATTGTTTGGCCGCAACACACCTGTGAGTTTTTGTAACGTCATGTTTTTTTTGCAGCTGGGATCAGAATTCATCACAATACTGTATAATTACATGTGCAATAGTAGCTGCATGGGTGGCATGAACCGCCGGCCCATCCTCACAATCGTCACTCTGGAGACTCAGGAGTAAGTAGGCAGGGGATGTTTTATTCCTCTGTTAGTGAATTGCATTCCTATGTGTACTAGAGGTGTCCGAGCAGTATCACGATTTGTTGATGGACGATTAAAATGTCGCCTAATAGTAAACATGCTGGCGCTTAAGGGTTAGTTCACCCAAAAATGAATATCTGTCATTATTTACTCACTCTAATGTTGTTTTAATTTCTATCTTGTGCTGAACACAAAAGAAGATATTTTGAAGAATGTGGCTATCCAAACAGTTGCTGGTCCCCATTAGAGCCCTGCACGGGCCTCAAATCTAGGCCCTAGCCCGGCCCTGGCCCGAGACGCTCAGGCCCTAGCCCGGCCCGTGTCCGACAGCTCATCATAATTATCAGCCCGAGTCCGACCCGAGCCCGGTTTTTTATTTTTTTTATTTTTTATACACAGCTGTAGCCTGGCCTAGGGCAAACTAGCTATTTGCAGCCATTAAAATAGGTCAGTTTTGTTAGTTATGTTTCTTTTAATTTCTTTATTAAGTTAATTTAGACAAATGTTCGGTTTCTTTTTGTGTTTTTTTTATGACGACCAAGCAGCCGACAGCAAGTTAAACATGTTTGATCCATTTAGCCTTTCAAATCAACACTTTACTTGGCTACAATAAAACACCTTAAGCATATCACACATAGACAGTTATAGTTTAAACGTTTATTATCATTTTTTAAAAGCTGAGGCAAACTGCTCTGCTGCTCACAGTCGAAACAGCGCTCGCAAACGAAATAAGCTATAGCCTACAATCTAAACAAATCAAATAAATGGCATTAAATTAAAAACAAACATCCAGATTATTTTACCTCAAAAATCAAGTCTTCACTACAGAACATGGCCATTTTTATTTCCAATAGTTTCCAAAAAACTAATGAAAATAAAGTCGTTTTCAAACGAAAACCAACAAGACAGCCACCTAACATGGCTAACAGTCTCTTACAGAGCATCGTGAAGAAAAATCACAGCATCCACAGTGGAAGGTTTTAATCCAGTCGTACTTTTTTCTTTAACTATTCCAAGTTTTAAGTCACGCTCGCTATACTTCTGCTGCTGGCGGGGACACTAAAAACAGAGCGAGCCGGTTGTGCGAATCTTGGGTCGTGCCGTAAACTTTTCTTTCTTCTGTTGAAAAAATAACTTGTTCGGGTTTAAAACAACTTGAGAGCGTAAATGATTATAATTTTAATTTTTGGTTGAACTATTTCTTTAATGTTAAAAAGTATTTTGACTGAGAACTTTAATAGTAGCTTTAATAAGAATCAATGTATAATTTATACAGTGAGGTCGATGTAGTGTTATTTTTTGTTACCTACTGTAGCTGAACAAATAAAGCACTGTTCATTTGTATATTATGTTTTGTATATGTAGTGTATCATTGCTCTTATTTTTTTAATGACAAAGATTTTTATCTTTCCCAGTTTGCCCTAAATGTCTGCCATTCTTTTTTTATTTGATATTTTACATTTTGTTTCCGAAGGCTTTGTTTTTAAAATCAGGACATTAGCTTGGCTGTAATGCTCAGTCACTTGCAAAATAGTAAAAAGAATTGTGATAAAATCGTGAATCGTAATTTTCCTGAAAAAAATTATATATGATATTTTTGCAATTTCGCCCAGCCCTAACACAAAGGATCATCAAATCTGTTTTACTCTTGTCCTTCAGCGGTCAGATGCTGGGCCGCAGATCCTTTGAGGTGCGTGTCTGTGCATGCCCAGGCAGAGACAGGAAAACCGAAGAGAGCAACTTCAGGAAAGACCAGGAGACCAAAACCGTGAGCAAGACCCCCTCTACCACCAAACGAAGTACGTTTTTGTGTGAATGCAATTCAGTTAGATTGCACCTACACTGCTGAATAAAAGTATACATTTCTTCAGAATGTTATAGTAATGTAAATCTGATATGGCAGGTTTGATGAAAGAATCCTCTTCATCTACATCTCGGCCTGAGGCCAAGAAGGCCAAGCTGAGCGCCAGCAGTGATGAAGAAATCTACACTCTGCAGGTGATCACTTTTTATTTATTTATCATTCTTCTGTGGTTTTCATGGAGATTATTGTCGGCTTTATTGAGGGGTTCATTCAGGGTCGCTGTGTGTTAAAGGCACAATATGTACGATTTTTCTAAATTTAGATTTTCCGATAAATCTAAATACAAATTTTGATATACTTTGATAGCCTGTGTATACATAAACAAAAGGCTCACCAAAAGAGACCTTATTGTATAGTGTTACCAAAAAATGTATTGTTTAATAAAATACCTAACTAATGCAAACATTGGGCTGCATATAAAGAAACAAAATGCATGTGCCATGGATAAATAAAACGGAATTGCACAGACAATAAATAAATTATTTTAATCAAACCATATTGTTGATGAAAATAATACGATAACAAAAAAATCCTAGTTATTAATAACGCATCAATGTTTTTGAAAAAAATATTCATATTGCAGTAATAGTAAACATCTTTAAAGGGGTCATGACATGAGAAACCAAATTTGCCTTGATCTTTTGGTATATAAGAGGTCTTTGTACCATTAAAACGTCCTGCAAGTTTCATAGCTTAAGACGTCCTCCCCATTATAAACGAATCATTTATTTAATCAAGCTCTAAATACAGCTCGTTCTGGATCCATGGTAAGAAGTGACGTCACGGTACGAAGTGACGTACCAGCGTTTGCATATGACCGCCTCCGGCAAAAGACAACTACGCTTTAAGCGCAAGGCAACTACGCTCATTTCGCATCGTTGTCGCGCCCGCGCGCCTCACAAGCGTTCAGTCGACGGACAGCGAGTGGGTCTGTGTACAGGGAAATTACGATGCCGCAGATGTGCTGTTCCTGGCTGTGGACAAACAACATCTTTGAATATGCTGCGAAAGATCCAGTCGTCAGGGAAAATGGATGCACTTTATTTTTTGTGGACGTCCCAGTCACGGCAGTGTTAGTTTAAGCGTTTGTTCTATACATTTGAAGGATGACTGTTTTGAGAACAAATCCCAAAATGATGCTGGCTTTGCCAGAAAACTGTTGCTCAAAGATAAGTCCGTGCCGACTATTCTGGGCTCAACAACGACGACGCAAACTGTAAGTAATGTATTTAAAACTTTAAACTACTTTTTAAATACGCCGAATCCGCAAATGTTCTGGCTGGGGGCGTTAATAATTGATGCATAGGCACTGACGTTAGCCAATCATAACAGTGGGCGTTAACACTGAACTCTTAAAGGGGAAACACCCCCAAAACAGACTGTTTGACTCAGAGGATGAGAAACAGGGTGGGAAAAGGTCATAAATCACTACATTTTAAAAGGTTTTTGTAAAAAAAACTATAGTAATACTATAATTGCACCTAAGGGAACATAATAATACAATAAAAAAAAAACATGTCATGACCCCTTTAATATTAGGCTTACTGTTTCAAATTACATCATTGCTGTTTGAGCTGCGCTATGCCATTACAATTATAGTTATAAATGTGCATTGCTGTTTTGAGCTGCGCACGCTAAAGATAAAGATGATCAGTACAATTAAGCTTACTGCATCGTTCATTAATTCAACTGAACGCATCCTATATTAGATTTGTCATATATATAGGGATCTCCCAGTCACGTGACCCCTAGCCGCGTGTCAGCCATTTTGACGGAATACATCCATCAGCTACTCGGTGGCAATGGATCTATTAATAGAGGTGTGAAATATATATTATTAGTATATTATTATTATACTAATAATATAATTATTTTATAATTAGCCTAAATATTGCAATAATTAGCACTACAGTATTGATATAATTGCGTGCGCAAAATATCTCGATATTGAACAGAATACATTTTTTCCCCCACCACTATTATTAGCGCAGCGGCCGTCAGCTAACTCTTTACGCCATGTCATCGTACTTATAAGCATCGATGATAGGAATATTTTGCGACGAGCTGTAGTATCACCGGCGGTTTAGCATTTTCTATTCCTTCAAGATGGCTGCTCCAAATGGCGCATTGAGCGCGGGACGTCCCTATATATATATATATATATATATATATATATATATACACACACAAAAAAAACATATTACAACTTACAATGGCACATTGCTGCAAGTGCTCAAGCGAACTTGACTGTGCTTGTCATAAAGGCTGTCTCTCTTTCCGCCACATGCTTGTCTCTTTCCGCCACAACGCGCTCGTCGCGCTGAAACACTGGCGAACACAAGTTCACAACATTCTTTTTTCAGGCGTGTTAATATTATAATGTTATGAAGCCTGTGTGACCGATTTGTGGTGCACATTTTGCACTTAACATATCTCTTAACATATCTTCCTATTCGAAGTGATTCCAAGTAGAGCTGCCTCTAACGACTCATTTTTAGTCGTTATGCAGCTCGCGTTTACACTTGCGTGCATGATGTGCCTGTGCCGCGGTTCGTGTGAATGTGAAAGCACGGACTCGGGTGCGCACTTGTTCAGGAAGTAAAGTGACCTGCGCATGCGTTTTAGCTGATTATGATGTATTAAGTTAAATAAAACGCATGTGAGGGATGATAGTGTTGATGATTTACCTTGGATACGAGTGAGAGTGAGCCTGCAGTGTATTCGCGCATAGCGCGTGGAATCAGGGCAACAAATTTGGAAATCCACTGTCTCCTCAAAAGAGTCCGTTTGCAAGCAGCAGAAGGCCACCTTATGCGAGACACGCACAGTAAACTTATGTTGTTCACACAGCTGCGCAGAATTCATTTTAAAAAACAATATATTGACCCGCATTCTGTTTTCTATCATGCGCCGTGCACGTTTGCGGTGACTTAAGATGCACGCAAACGCACCAGGGTTCGGTAGAATCAAGTTGAGTGTGAAACCAGACCAATGCTGCGGGGGGCGCCGGGAACAATCGAGCTCGGACCGCAGCAAACAAGCCCACTGTGAAAGCACCGTCACCTGCCTCTGCAATTTTTCATATCAAAGCAGTTAAGGTGTGGCGTGGCGGGAACGTGAAGGAAGAGGATAGCAGATTAACCAGCAGGGTGCGCACAGCGCACAGACTGGTGTGTGGAGGTGAATTACAGTGAGCCGTTTGAGACTGGAGACCAAAAATAAATAGGCGGTCAATAGTAAAACGACACGTCGACTAATTTGCATGGTCGACAAATTGCGGCAGCACTAATTCCAATCATTCAAAACCATCATTGCAAACAGCGCGCATCTCTCAGCGGATGTAAATAATCTATTTTCTATCAGCTTTGATATATCAGCCTTATTTTCTTATCGGATCGATAACGATAACATAAAAAATGACCATTTATCGGCCGATATCGATATGTGGTCAATATATATTGTGCATCCCTAATCAAATATAAGGTCATAAGAAAGGTTTAAATATCTTAAATGGTATAGCACAATTCTTAATTATCAAATGTAAGAGGTTTTAAATTTATGACTGGAAAAACAGTAATTGAAATGTGGTCTACTGTGATTATTATTACATTTCAAAAGGCATTGATTGATTGAATTAACTTTTTCTTTCTTTCTTTCTTTCTTTCTGGTTTTAGTGTTTTTACACAAACTGTATCTTCCATTTAATTCAATGTAAACTCTTGTAGCTTCTCTTTGGGCCACCCTTTGGGTCAGAGAAAGGAAATAACATTATTTAACGCATTCAGTATATAGCTTTTACAGTATTGGTTGACTTCTAATTTGTATGTATTGTTATATTAGTACACAAACCAATATGTATATATTGAATAAAACTTGTCTTGAGTTTTTTAAACCTGTTTTGCTTTTAAAAAGTATTAAGTCCTGTGCTGCACCCTGCAGAATCTGAGATATATGATTTATGAGGTTGTATGGGGTTTTTTTCTGGCATTAACATTTACGGTATTCATTTAATTTGTGCAGATCTTAAAAGGTCTCAAAGTCTTGCATTTGGAATTGTCTCCATAAACCCTGGAATTAACCAAATTTTTCTTTTGACTTCATCTCAAAAAGCTGTGTTATTCACTAACAAACAGCTTACAATACATTTTTTTTCTAAATATGTTGCAGTCACAAAAAGTGCCTGGTGCAATTAACATTAAGCTATAATAACCCACTTAGAGGGTTATTAAATTTATTTGTAGGTGTTAAATATATATTTTTTAAATGTTCTTTGCTAAAGGCACTGACTATGATTATTTTATTTATATATATATATATATATATATATATATATAGTTATATAGTTATATAAATGATCTCTCTCTTCTCTAGCCTCGTCTTTCTTTATTTTTAACTTATTTTTAACCTTTTTTGATTACAAAAAAAAAATATGTAAAAAGCATTTTGAATTACCACTGTATTAAATGTGCTTTATATACCTTACCTAGTTTGCATTAATCCAGTTAATACTTAAAACTTGGCATTGTGTATTACAAATATTGTTGGATAAGACTTTAAACAAAATCGTTGTGGTTTATTTGTATGCATGACCTCTTCACACAGGTGAGGGGTAAGGAGAGATTTGAAATGTTGAAGCAGATTAACGACGGCCTGGAGCTTCGCGACGTTGTGCCTCAATGTGAAGTAGACAAGTACAGGCAGAAAATGTAAGTGTTATTTCACAACTGCATATTTTTCTGTCTTGTAATCAACTTTTACAGCATTTACACAATGACTGTCAACAGAGCTCATTCGACACTTATATATCCATAACATTCTTTGAATTTTGAATTCAGCTTGTCCAAAACCAAGAAAGAAAAAGATGGCCAAACACCTGAGCCCAAAAGAGGGAAAAAACTGATGGTAAAGGATGAAAAGAGTGATTCTGATTAAGATGGCGGGATGCTGAAATAAAAAGAAATGAGAGTTTTGGGGGTTTTCTACCTTTATTTGACCAAAACTTGTCATAGTGATGTGATCCCTCAGTCCTGTATGTCATATTTCATCTTGTTTACTCCACGGGGACATGTGTAAGTCAGCTGATCCAGAAAAGTTCTGTATGACTAAGGCTAGTATCAGCTTGGTACTGTAGGGAGTGTTGTGCTCTATCAGCACTAGAGAAGCATGTCAAGCAATAAGGATTTTTTTTTTCCTGTTGTGGGTCAGTGCAGGTCACTTGCCGCCTAACTCGTAGTTTCTGCACTCTGGTTAGGTTGTAAAGGAGTTTGTCTCTGAATTACTAGTTGGCCAAATTTAGTTATACCAGTATTTTGTAACCTGTTGTATTTTGTAACCAGCTTTTTTTAAGAAAAGAGTATGAATAATAGATGAAACGAGCAGCACTGGTTACAAGCCAAAATCTGTAATAAAAATAACAAAAAATCAACACTGTATTTTGTATTTGGAATCCTTTTTATTAAGTTTATTTTTTCATCTTTATATCTTAATGTATGAAAGAATACACCTTATTTGATTTATCTTGCTCAAAGTGTAGAACATGGGTCTAACAAACCTTTAAATCTATCTGTTATGGTCTGAAGATATACCATATACTGCCATTTGAACTACTTCTTGATTTACTCCTGTTATTTGTTGTTTTCAGTAATATGGCAAAGATAAAAACTCATAACTGGCCAGTCAGATTTACCATGAAATAACCGTTTATGTGTAAGTGGTTATGGGTTGAATGCCTTAATATGAGCAGATACTCAGGGCATGTTTGAGTCCCTCCTGGTAATCTTGATAAAACTTTATACTGTTCTAATTTACTATAGATTTTTATGCTTTTTTTAAAAAATACTTTGTTTTATGTTATTGTACACGCATAGTTGCCTTTATACATATACACATGCATTTATTTGTATCTGGGTATGTTTTTTTAAATACACGCTTTTTAAAAAATATGTTGTGTCTTGATTTCTTTTTTGGTAGAGCATTTACATTTATGCAGTTTTAAATAAGTTAAAAGAAATTTCATGCATGTAAAATTCATAATAAAACATGCAACACAACATAACATTGTGCTAGGGGTTAGGACTGCCAATTTGGAGCTTGTAGACAATCATATTGTGAGCTTTGAATTCTATTTTTAGTCTCAAAGCATTCATTGTTGGCATTCCAAGCAGCAAATCATATTGGATTCACAAAACCCCCAATATATATTTTTTTATACTTTATTTTAAGAGATTTTCAAGTAAATACACAGAACAAACAACACTAGTTCAGACTACACACACACACACCAAAAACAAAACCCCCAAATTTAATAGATTGGTTCCAAATCCTACCCACTACCCAAGTGTACATAAGGGGTGCTATTTTTATTGTACTACTATGTTTGATTCGGATGAAATGGCAAATATCATTCAGAGGCAAACCTAACAAAAATGACAAGATTCATCAAATGATTGTCTGGTGTGCTTCATAAGGACTAACTGACTTGTGAGCACAATGTTCAACCTTCACAAAATATGTACATATAGAGAGTAGAACAATCATAATTTCGGAATTTTCTGTTTAGAAAATCCTCAGAACTTTGCAACTGTGCTGAAGTTGAAATTTACAACCAAAACATCTTCACAGTATGGGATGTCATCCTTTAGATCTGACAGATGATCATCTGCTTGGATCCCGATGACTGGCAGCTGTATTTGTATGCAAGTCCCTCCTGCTGCCCTCATAAGCCCTATGAGGACATTGTATTACAAGGACTGTAGATCTATAGAGACGTCGAAAGAGGACGTTTCTGAATTGACTGTGGAGGACAGTGTAATGAGCGTACGTCCATCCAGTGGTGCGAAAAGTGGGTACAACTTTTCTCTGAAATTTGCAGTAAATGTGAACATATGAGAGCGTGTCTCTGCATTGTAGAAAGATAGCTGCCCTTCCTCATAATCCAGGTAGATTCCCAGCTTTCTGGGAACAAGTGTAAGAGGTAGCTCAGTCTCCGGCTTGGTGCATGCATAAAACTGCCGTGTGCTTCTCCATATTGTCCAGAAGCCCTCACAGGGGTTCATGGGACATCGGCCTTGCCTTTTGGAGGAGGAAGTGGTCACTCCGATACGCCAGTAGCCTTTGTTGGCAATATCAACTTCCCAATAGTACCGACCGGAAGTGAGCCCTTCCCGGCCCAGAACGCACGGCCAGCTGTCAAAGCGCTGGTTACTGAATGACACTTCGGTTTCACTCAGAGCTTCCTGTACCTTCTTTTTGTCATCTGAGAGCTGTAACCATGGGTGGTTAGTCATGGGGTCCAGTGTGATGTCCACTAAACAGAGGATATAAAGTGGAACAGGTGCAAATATAAATTTAAAAGCTTTCTTAAGCCCAAACTAATTTTTATTGGCAGGTTATTCATAAAGGTCTGAATCAGGGATACCTGAAGCACTGCGGATCCATCTCCACACTATGGAAAACAGTGATAAACATTACTATCACAGTGATGATTAAAGTAATGACATGTTAGATGCTTGCCACATTAAATTGTGTGCTGAACAAGATAATGCATAATAAATACATAAATCTGTACCTGAGTTTGGAATGTACTTTGGTGTCTCTGTCAAAACAATTAAACATTGAATTGTACTGTATATAATAAGTATGAGTAGTCAATATCATTTAATCACTAAATTATAACTTGTGTCCTAAATGGAGTTTAATGTAAATCGCCAAATCTGTATTTCAATCTATTGACGGGTCTAAGTAAAAAAACAAAACAAAAATACCTGTTTTCCAGGTACGATGTTTGCTTAGGAGCCATAGCTGAGGAACCACACCCTAAAAATACATTATAAATATAATACATCTAAATATACTGATTATGTTATTTTGTGTGTGTGTGTATACAAATATATATGAATCTCTGTAACTGAACCTGAAATCTCTGAAACTGAATCTCTAGAACGGAATCTCTTTCTGCAGCAAACTGCCATTAAGGTCTAGGATGTTCGAAAACACAAATAACCAAAGCACAAAGCAATTTTACAGAATAAATAACGCAAAGCGAAAAAAGAATATGCTTCTTTGGGCATGGTGATGATCTGTAAACTGTGACAAACTATTTACATAAGCAGCAGTGATTAAAGTATCTCCTGATACTGTTTAAATTGTCTGTTGATTCAGTATATGGTTGCAAACTATGGACTCTTGCTAGATGTTTGTAAAAAAAGTTTTTAGTTTATTGGTCTCTTATCTAAACTTGTACCTGGCTGTCCTGCTTCAGTAGAGACCAAGTTATGAATTCCAGAAATGGCAATAGAGTCAATATTTTCCTCTTCTTCAGTTCCAGCTGCTTTAGAAACTGGGCTAATTCGTGCCTCATCACACCACAGCACTGCACACAGGAATAATATACATGTACACAAATACCGTAGATACATTTTTACATTTTATCACATATGTCTCATGGGGTCAAACACGCTGATCTCACCTCTGACACAGTTTGTAGCTCTTTAGCCCATTCCATGATCTTCTGCTCCATGTGCTTGGCAGAATCAGCCTTGTTCTCTTTCTGCTGCCAGATCGCGTCTCGTTCTTGTCGCCATGTGCTCTCACTAAACAACTACAGGTAGGAGAAAATAATAAACTGATACAATCTAAACAATGACCTTAATGAAAACAATTCAAGATGTTATTCTTTTTCCAGAAGATTGGTGACTGCCATGAATAATTCGTAGTTTGACCACTAGGGGTGCTTTTTTCTGCTTTTTTTTTTTTTTTGGCATATTATAAGTACTGTATGTATACTACACACATACATATTTTACATAACTAAAATGCATATGTAAAAAAAAATATGTTTTGAGTTTTTTACATTTTAATCAACTCCATGCCCTTTTATACACTTTCTCTATATTAAAACAAAATATTTCAGTGAACATCTCATGTTTGTAAACTCGTTAGACATAACTGATATCAGTGTCGTTTGTTTATACATATGTCTCTTTTAGTCAAACTCACATTGTCAACTTTCTTGAATTCCTGTGCCCACTCCAAGATGAGCTTGCGGCATTGCTCCAGACTACGTGGCTCTGCATGCATACTTGGGTCTTCGTCTGCATTGGCACCAGGCTGAAACACACACACACACACACACACACACACACACACACACACACACACACACACAGTCAATATTTATAAATTATTGTGATATTTTATACTGTAAGTGTAGTCAAACACACATCCATTACAGTCTGCATTCAGGATATCCCACATTCCTTTTTCCTCACTCTCGCGATGGGAATCCAATTTCATAACACAGAAACCCTACCTCACCATTCCATGGTGAGTTTCACCATTAGTTCAATACAACCATCATGACAGGTAGTGACATGGAGTTAAAGGTGGGGTATATAATTCTCTTTTTTGGCCATTTTTTCAAAACCACTTAAAATCCTATTCCTATCCCACTTACAGCCACTGAGTTAGAAGCACTGAAATAAAAATTAAGCAATTTAATCATCTGTGGAACGGGCAGGACTCGAAAAACTCCAGCCAATCATTTCCAAGACCACCTAGAACAGGGATGTTCAACTTCGGTCCTGGAGGGCCACTGTCCTACAGAGTTTAGCTTCAACCCTGACAAAAGCTCTTTTCTAGTAATCCTGAAACCATTGATTAGCTTGTTCAGGTGTGTTTAATTAGGGTTGGAGCTAAACTCTGCAGGACAGTGGCCCTCCAGGACTGAAGTTGAGCATCCCTGACCTAGAATCATTGGACAGTAAGTGCGTCAATCAATCGGTCGTACCATCCCCCCCTCCCCCCATCCATATCCATGTTCTTTGAATGGGTGGAGTCAAAGGAAAGAAGGTAGGACCATTTGAGTTGTGTATTTTCAAAATCTGACAGCCGTTTTGCTAATCACATACCCCACCTTTAATTTAGTCTTATCAGTAGCTTTATGATACATGAATATGAAACTTCTATGGACTTAGCTTTGTCAACGGGTGATAAACACTTACTTTATAAGATGTTGCCAAGCGACCTTTACAGACAGTTCACCCAAAAATGTAAATTCTATCATTTGGTCCCTCCTGTTGTTCCAAACCTGTTTTTCAGTGACTTTTTCTTCACTGTTGTTTCGCAGTAGGTGGCGATGTAACTCTCTTAATGAGTGAATAATTGAATTGTTTATTCAACCGATTCGTTCAAAAACTCTGAATCATTCAGGGACAAAACCATGTGAATCTTCACGGCCACTAAAAAAGTAAGTTCTATATAGTATGAATGAGTGTAGTATGAATTTAATCTGGATATATTACATTCGCCATGCTGTCATTATAATGTGACCTAGCATCAGTTGTAGCTTCACTGCAATTCACAAATCCTCTCTCATGGCCTCATGGGACAGTAAAGTCATGCACACTTCAGAATCTCGCCAGAAAAAGTAGGTCACCCGGGTACATTTTACCTACTCTCTTTTGTCACATAGCCTACTGTTTTTCACGTACTATATAGTAGGGAAGTATGTAATTTTAGATGCAGCCAATATCTTTATGATGTGAGTCCTTGAATTATTTACCTGACCGATTTGTTCAAAAACACTGATACAATGCTATGTGTTGCACATAGACTCACAACAGTTATTTTTTCGTTTTATTGAAAAGGAGACAAAGGAACTGGCAATTGTGTTTAAAAATGTAAGTTACCCAAGGTCTTCTTATTCTTTTTTTGAACTGGTGTATAAAAACAATATCACACTTGCTCACTGTTGGTCAAGTCTGTTTGCAAATACCAAACAACGTTGTTGTGCCTTTGAAGGGCACTTTGGGCAGCGAACACCATTTTTAGGGGAGTTCCGCATTAAAGTGAACACCTAAATCCCTTCACAAAGGGTCCTTCCACTATTATATAAAAAAGGGTACATGTGATGGTCACTTCAAGGAAGTAAAGGTGCTTTCACACCATGTCGTAATTGCTGTAATTACGAGATTTCAACTGTAAAAAATGAATTTTCTGACAGTTTCTTCTTGTACCATGTGACCGCTACGCCACCTGACTGCTGCAGTTTAATTTAGGCATTGATAGTGTTGCCACAGAAACTTATAATACCCAGTCTAAGAACATCACGTGTTGTCAGCTCGAAATTACAGTAATTTGACATGATGTATTTTTATTGTTTGTGGTCATGTGACCAGCGTGCAATTCATTTAAAGGGCACCTATTATGGAATTTTGAAATGTACCTTTCATGTAGTGTGTAACATAGATCTAAGTGAACAAAAACATCCTGCAAAGTTTGAAATATGAAAGTGCACCGTATATAAAGTTATTGTCTTTCAAAAGTAAGAGTCGACTCTGAATCATTTTTATGAATCGTTAGAAGACCGAAGCTTTTTCTCTGACTAGATGACGTCAACTTGTCAAGTTATTTGAATATGATACGCCCACTTATTGCGCTCCAAGGCCAGGGAAAACTTGAAAACGTCATGTCGATGAGACGCTGTGTTCTGAAGTGCAACAAACTTTTTCATCTGCCCAAGGAGGAGCATTTGAAGACTAAGTGGCTACAATTCATATATACAACTATACCACAGAAGTATAGTCCGAGCCTTGTGCTTTGTTCGCGCCATTTTGAAGACGATTGCTTTATCAACTTAAATGCAATCAAACTTGGATTCGCGAGCTGGCTGATATTGAAGGAAGGTTCAGTTCCAAGTGTATTTGCATCAGCTTCCTCCTCCGTATCACAACCTGTAAGTGTTATTAATAATTGTTGCTTTTATGTTTTATGTAGCATGCTTAATAATTATTTTTTATTTGTTGTGTAAGCACCGTTTAGCTTCTAGGTCTTCAATGACAATTGTATTGAGATATGTGAAGTGTCTGTCGTTGTTTTCGGAGTTGTCTTAAAGAATAGAGTAATACCTCGTAGTAACGTAACTGCTTTTTTTTCTTTTTTTGTAAAAACGTTATGTTTATGCTTCGGGCTAATGCAAACAAAGACTGATTGTGCTTTTACAATATGAACTCTGGGCTATGCTCGCTAACATAACTTTAAATCCTTTATCTTATTTTTATTTTTTTACTACAAACTACAAAGCAGTGGACTATAATCATTATTATAACACAATTTAATTGATAAAAGCATTATTGTACTCCGTGTTAAACAATATAGTATACCAATCACTGGGTCATCTGACCAATCAACGCAGATTAGCGTCGCGCAAAGGAGGGGTTTGGAAAAAATGAGTCATTGAACGAATCATTTGGGAGTCGGTGAGCAAATCAGGTAAAAATAGATGCATATTATACGACAACAAAAGTGGTTTTTTGTCATTGCATGCATGTAAAACTGTTGTTGGGGACTCCCAAAACAACATTAGGAACATTTTAAATGTCATAATAGGTGCCCTTTAAAGCTAGATGGCGGGACTGTTTGAGTTAATGTATAAACAGAATAATTTAAGTTGTTTTGTTTGTCATTACATTACTCATTTTTTCATCTTGTATTTAGGAAGTTTAAAGAAGTTTCACACTGTAATTACATGCAGCTTTGTGGAATCTGATGTTTTTAAATCTAAAAGCTTTACACGTTACCTTGCAGACATGTTCCACCTGCTGTTTCCACTGAGTGATAAACTTCACACATTCCTGCAGGCTGCGGAGATCTTTCAAGTCCTGTATAGCAACAGAAAGACTGGTTAAGGGTATCTTAGGCAAAAACATCAAACTTCAAAACAATTCACAAAATATCTATCTATCTATCTATCTATGTCACAGTGTCTGGTGGTTCCCTGGGTTAAACACTAGAGGTCTTCAGTTTTCACGGTGTCTAGGCATTCTCACTACATTTCCCATGATCCTGTCTGTCACTGAGTGTTCATTGTGTTCAGCTGTTTCTCGTCACCTCGTTTAGCACTTGTGTATATATACCCTGTCAGTTTCAGTGTTTGTCACGGGAGTCCTTGTTTATTGTCCCCACACTTCCGTTCCTGTTGCTGCCCGTTTCTTGTCCTTGTTCATGTCTTGTTCCTTTGGATTGCCCCTATCGGATTTTGACCCTTGCCTGGACTGGTTTTGTGAGTACGGATTACCCTATTAAAGAATACTGCTTTGGATCTTCGTGTCTTGTGTGTGTGTCGTGACAATCTATCTATCTATCTATCTATCTATCTATCTATCTATCTATCTATCTATCTATCTATCTATCTATCTATCTATCTATCTATCTATCTATCTATCTATCTATCTATCTATCTGTCTGTCTGTCTGTCTGTCTGTCTATCTCTCTATTTTCTTTTCTTTCTTTCTTTCTTTCTTTCTTTCTTTCTTTCTTTCTTTCTTTCTTTCTTTCTTTCTTTCTTTCTTTCTTTCTTTCTTTCTTTCTTTCTTTCTTTCTTTCTTTCTTTCTTACCTTTTGTCTGTGGGTCTGACTGCTCTGGCTAGGAACGGAGCTGTGAGCCTGAAGACTTTCATCAGGAAGAGCCCAGCGCACAGCTCCGATAGAGTTACTCAAACCAGCTTCAGGTGCTTCAAATCCTGTTATATACACAACAAAACATACACTTTCTAGTTTTTAAACATACACACTATAAAATAATGTTATAGGCCTGGGTTCACAGACAGGGTTTAGATTAAACCAGTATTAGGCATTAGTTCAATTAGGACATTTAAGTATCTTTTATAAATGTGCCTTTGAAAAAAAAAACATGGTGTGCATCTTGAGACAAAACTGTGGCAATGACGTGCAAGTTGCTTTTAGTTAAACCAGCTCAATGAAGCATTTTAGTCTGGGACTAGGCTTAAGCATTGTCTGTGAAATCAGGGGATAATATTATCATTGAAATCATAATGTTTAAACTTACGTTTGCCCTTCAGGATACTCTTCATGTTGGCTGATTTAAAAATCCAGTTTTCTCTTGAGTATTTTATACAGAACACAAAGCTCATCAAACATCTGCATCAATCCAAGTACTTAATAATTATTATATATTTAAAATGTATCATTTATTATGTAATTTAATCATATTATTATATTATAAATACTATTATTTAAATGAATTAAATATAATTAAAATATATATATATTAAATTAAACATTACTATTGCTATTAATTAAAGTACCAGTTACTACTAAATGTTTAGGAATAAAAATGAATACAAATATATCCCAAATATAGGTGAAAGCACAGACAGGTTTTTACTTCCTGACTATTGAATTGAATTAACCAGACAATTGAAAGAGGCCTCTCTATCTCTCTCTTATATTAAAATATTATGTTTAAATTAAAGGAAGGAAATTTATATCCCTCACCTTCTCTATTGCGGGAACAGGCCAGCTCAGAGATGTGTGGTGCACACCGCCAGAACCAGAGCACAAGGACTCAGATTCTCTATCATGTCATCTGTATAACTAGACAACAACCTTTGACTCCTCAATCCACCCTAGTCATAGACACATGATATCTCTATCAACTGGTGTAAACTTATAAAGGAGGAGCAGTGATAAGGGCTTTGTCGTTATGAGCTTATGTAATCAGTTTATTTAGGCTGAAAAAGATGCTTTTGTTGGTAGGCTATATGGGTCAGGTCTAATCAATTCAAAGTCTAAATAACTAATAAAAGAAACAACATACAAGCATGACTGTGTTTGGTTTAACAATTTAACAAGCTGACTGAGAAGTAAAGACAGCAAGTTTTTATACTGAAATGAATAAACTCAGCATCACTGTCAGAAGATTTAAAAGTTCTGTGACGTTCCATCTAAACCAAGTCCAGAAATGAATCATGTGAATTTGTTCACATCATGTAAGCAATTGCAATTGTTTAAGATGCAGTTTCATTTGAAATAATGGAGAAAACTCATTTTATACTCATATGCTGAATATGTAGTTTCATATTAAACAACAACTGGCACAGAAACAGACATAATGAAATATGTCTTGGTCCTTTTTCTCACCACACCCCGATGGTTGTCATTTCAAGATAACTAAATGTTGTTTACATGAAATGAAACCACAAGTTCTTAAATGACTCAAAATATGTCTTTCATTTTTTTACTGCAGATTTAAGAAGTAAAATGTTTGTAACTCTGATGAGCCAATCCTAAAGTAGCTATATTACCAAAAGCATTTGCCTGTAAGATTCAAATGCTAAGAAATAGTTAAGATAGTTTAAGAGTAATGCGCTTTATACCTGCTTTTAAATCTGTTTATCAATTCATTAAGAATGTCAATGGGGCTTCATTTAGCTTTTGATCGTGAAAGTTTTATTGCTCAAGTCCGTTATTTGTTCAGTGTGTATTTCCTGCACCTTCATGGGTGAGAGCTCAGCCGTTTTTCCTTCACACTGATTTAGATTGGTTGCAGAGGTTCAAATCTTATATTAGCGTAGGCTCATACTTTATAATGGAGCGTATCTCCAAGATAAAGGATGATCACACCGAAAGACCATGTGGTATCACATGGTTACATAAGCATTGGTACCGTATGTGGTGTCTGTTGTGCATGTATTTGATATTGGGCCAATTAAACGCTCAATATATATAACAAAAATAACAGACATCATAGCATATTTGTACTCCATAAAATCACAAACATTTGGGTTGTACATTTGTACATTTGGGTTGTACAGATGTTTTATATTAAAGCAAATGATCTGCATGTGACAGAAAAACTAATCAACAATTCACAATTTTTATTTATTTATATTTCTTAGGCAGTTCCTGAATAAAAATTACAACTGTCCCAGCCTTCACAAAACCTGGGAATAAAAAAACAATCTTTTGGCTAACAGCAAAGGGTTTTAATAGGCAGGCCACACCACTGATGGCTAGTATGTGTGGTTATACAAAACGAGCATCCGTTTCTACATACATGCTATATGTTGGTGTGTTTAACTCCAGCTCTTGAAGAACTGTTTGAAGAGGACAGATTCACGACCCTGAGGGAGAATTTCCACCTAAGGACATAAAGAGATGTGGATGACTGAAAGAAGAGATCATAGTTCTGTGCACATAAATGAAAATGAAACAAACCTGCGTTCTCATCCTGGGATAGTTCATTTCTGTAATAAACTCATCTGCCACCTTCATGGCAACTCTCTTCTCATCTAAATTGGCTCCATTCCCCTGTGCGTCAATAAAGTAAGGCAATGATTAAAAAAGTGTGAATTTACTACACAAGCAGATGAACAAATACACACAATCACCTTTCCAAACGTATATCTTCCCATTAGAGCCATTGTCCAATATGAAGCAGTCCTCTTTCTCCAGCAGCTCTTGAGCGAAAGGTCCTTTGTCACACAGTTTTGTCAAGGTCATTTGGCCTGTTGCGTTAGACACCTGAGAGAGAATTATTCAAACAATTATCTCCAATGTCAATTATTATTATCCCTAGAACATTCTTACCTTTCAAACATCAACCCGGGAAAACTTTAATTGACCAGTTTATTAGTAGCCGAACAGTTTGCCTGAAAATAAAAGGTCATTTTGATACCTGCACATTACACTGTAAAGGAGAGAGAGAACTGACCTTGTAAAGGCAAGCAGAATTAGAGATATCTGCTTCCGCATCTTCCTCTGTTGAGCTCTCCTTCAGAGCTGGGATTGGACCAAGTGCCTTTCAAATACATTTGAGATGGTGTTAATGGTTCTCATGTTTTTAATCCATTTATGAATGTTTGCATTTATTAATAATTAATATTTCATTTAGTAATGTTCCAAAAAAAATTTAAAGGTGGATTTTAAATTAAATTGAAATGAATTTCTTATTCTTTGGTCTTTGTTTTGTCTTATAGGGATGGTTCACCCAAAAATGAAAACTATCCCATGATTTACTCACCTTCAAGCCATTCAGATAAACACGAACACAAGTTATATTAGAAAATATAATTGCTCTTCCAAAAAAGCACCATTATCCATCCATCATCAAAGTAATCTATACGACTCCAGGGGGTCAATAAAGGCCTTTTGAAGCAAAGTGATGGATTTTTTGTAAGAAAAAATATCCATATTTAAAATTTTAGACTCAAATAACTATTGCTTCCGGCAGATGGCCTACGCAAGTTGACTTACACCAAAAGAGAAACCCCTGACACAGTGTATGACGTGGATGTAGTAGCGTACGCTTAGGTGTCTTTCGCGGTTCAAACAAATAGAGCTGGGCAACAAACTCAAGCTCCTCTTCTCTTGTATTGAAATCCTTCCATATTTCCATTTACAAATTCTCATTTTAGAAATTTTAGTCTAAAATTCTCATTTTAAACTTCTAATTCGTGACCGGTTTTATTTTACATTTTATTTTACTTCCATGTTTGTTAGGGGGTGGCAGTGGCTCAGTGGTTCATGTAGGTTGTTGGTTCAATCCCCGGTTCCACTTGACCAAGTGTGCATGTCCATGAGCAAGACACCTAACCCCAGCTGCTCCCGACGAGCTGGATGGCGCCTTAAATGGCTGACACTACCGTCTGTGTATGAATGGGTGAATGTGAGGCAATATGTATAGCGATTTGGTGGCCATTGGGTCTGTGAAAGCGCTATATAAATGCAGTCCATTTGTCAACACGTCATGCGTTGGGTCAGGAGTTACTCTTTTGCCATAAATCGATGCGTACAGCTAGAGCTGTCTGTCTGTCTTAAGTTTTAAATATGGATATTTTTCTTACAAAGCCCCATTGCTTTGCTCCAGAAAGGCCTTTTTTAACCCCCTGGAGTCGTATGGATTACTTTTATGATGGATGGATGCACTTTTTTGGACTTTAAATTCAGGACCGCCATTCACTGCCATTATAAAGCTTGGAAGAGCAATGACATTTTTAATATAACTCCGTTCGCCTGAAAGAAGAAACACATATACACCTAGGATGGCTTGAGGGTATGTAAATGATGGGATAATTTTTGAATGAACTATCCCTTTAATAGCAGCAGTACTTAAGCTGCATGAGCCTGAACCTGATGATCATGTTGTCCAACATGATTTGAGAATGATTCAAAGAGCATCTTCAATGGAATGGGAGGATTGTCACCTGAACCATCTCCAGTGTTTCCTCTCCCTCTGTCACATCAACGATGTGAGCTTTGCCATTCCTCTCTGTGTCTCTGATCAGCATTGCTATCTCACGCACCTTCTGTCGCTCAAACATGTTGGCTTTGGTACCGCTCCATGCGACTATAGTCTGAGCATAAACACACATGATAATTGCAACTAAATGATTGGCCATGATTAGCCAACTAAAATAAGAAATAATGGCACCACAATGAGAGATATTACAAAACATTTTCTTTGACCTACGCATAAACTTATACATACACACCTCTCCCAAGTCCAGTATGAAACAGTCGCCCTTGTTGAAGCTCCCCCAGCTAAGCTCCACCTCTCTTGCGCGGATGTTTTTCTTTCCTTTGACTTGGTACAGATGTGTAACCGGGCCAATCCTAGACCTGGCACTCTTGAACCCAGACTCCACCCCACCCTCCTGAGACAGATAGAGAAACCAGTGAGTCCATACTTACATAGTGACACAATCTTTGGACATATGTACTGCTCAAAAGTTTGGGTTTCTTCATTAAAAAAAAAAAAGAAGTCTCATGCTTACTGCTGCATTTATTTTGATAAAAAACACAGCAAAAACTGTAATATTGTGAAATATTATTACTAGTTAAAATAACTATTTTCTCTTTGAATATATTTTAAAATATAGTTTTATTCCTGTGACGACAAAGCCGAATTACTCAAGTTTTCAGAAATCATTCTAATAGGCAGAGTCGGGGATCAAAAACATTTCTTATTGTTATCAGTGTTAAAAACTGTTGTGCTGCTTAATCTTTTGTGAAACCATGATTTTTTAAGGGTTTTTAGGGAATAAAAATGTCAACGCCATTTATTTCAAAAAGAAATTATTTGTATCATAAATGTCTGTACACTTTTGATCCATTTAATAATTGCTGATTTTCTTGTTTTCGGAAAAAAAATTAATCTTACAGATTTGTTGTTTTTGTCCTATTGTCCATTTTCTCTCACCTTGTAGCTGACTCCTTTCGGGAAGAGTCCCATGAACTCAGGTGACTCATAGCCTTGCACCTCTCGATGTTGT